>LJJS01000906.1:3222-44575 GCA_001447215.1 Diaporthe aspalathi
GGGGGGGTCCGTTGAGGTTGTGACGGGAGATATGAGGACCGGCGGCGATCTGTGTTGCGTCGAATCAAGGCAGACCTGGTCCAGGTGTTTGTAAGTGGGATTCGGAGTTCTGGTAGTGAGATGGGCCGGGGACAGACTCGGAGGGCTCGGGCCAGCGAGGTCGAAGAATGGCAGTTGGTAGACAGTCAGACAGAAGAAGCTCCGTCGTACCCGCAGCAAATTGCACCCACCTGCCACCCCGACTCCCCGAGCCGTGGGTCCACTTCTCCACACAAGCAGGCCGTCATGCAGGGGCTCAGTGGTCTGGCCCAGGCGACCCGGGCCCGGGAGCTCCACCACCGCCCCCCACCTTGAATAATACCTACAATACTGTAAGCAGGCAGTCAAGGCAGTAGATAGATGGTCCGGTCCGTCTTCTCGTCACGGGCGGGCACACATCGTTTGCAGGCATACACACACACACACACAAAGCGCGCTGTCTGTTCAAAGGATTTGAGGACTACGTCGAGTATCAGTCCGCCGTCCAGAACTCCGCAACAGAGCAACAGGGCGTGGCGACGCTCACTACGGCCGTCCCAAGAACCACCGACCAATTTGTCAAAATACAGAACCTCAGCCCTTGATCCGCAACGCACAAGGCTGCTTGTGTCTCTTGTCTACTTGTCAGCAACGGGGAAGTCTTTGCCCGTGGTGTTCTTGTACTGTCCGCGGATGAAGTCTGCAAGCGTGGAATGTGTCAGAAGTTGGCAGAGAGGGAGGGAGCGCTGTTGGCTCTCATACCTGAAATCTGCTCGTCCTTGGCCTGCTCCACTGCAGACTCGTTGTCCTGCTTGCCTTGTCCGAGCACGTTCTCTTGTACCCAGTCCACTCCTTGGTGAGGTAACGAAACCCTGTCAGTGCCTCGTGTTCATCGTAACTCATGGGGCTGCGGACAGTCTTGCTCCTGCTCACCCTTGTCGAGGCCGTCCTCCTTCTTTTCACCTGCCGCCCCGCCGCCGGCCATGTTGTTGAGCTTGCTCATGAATCCGCCCTCCGATTTCTGCTCCCCCTCCTGCTGCTGCTGCTGCTCACCGTCCTTGTTGCCGCCCGCGAGGTTCTTAACGAAATCCATCTTCTTTGTGGAGATGTTCCGAATGACTTTGGTTCAAGGGGCTGTGTAAGTTGAGTGGTGGGAGATGCGAGTGTGGCGATTCAATTGAAACCGTTTGACGCAAACGATGTCGATGTTGGAACAGAAATGCCACACTCCTCCACAGCACACACACGCGACATGTCTCCTTTTTATCCATGGTCCTTGTCACCACCTGCTCCCTCGCCCGTGGCTGCCGCCAGGGGTGAGGAGTGATGTCACTAGTTCAGCTCGTCCATCGGTGCCAAGCGTCTGTCCTCCCCCAGACCTTGGAAGACTGTCCGTCCCAGCCAGTCCACGCACAGGCTGGTCTGGTGGCACGCATGCAGTCGCCCAATCTTGGTTCTCGAGGTCCAGACCTGGCAATCCGGCTAGGTTAGGGTGTACAAGACCAGAACCAGGCCCTGGGACCTGGTAACTGACACCCACTGCACCGCATACACGGGTCGATAGATGGTAAACCCGCCTTGGCAAAACGCCCCGAAAAGACCATCTACGCAGGCTTGGATATATCCAAGACTTGGACGACGCCTCGGGCACATATGCGCAGGCTATGGAAATCAATACGCGCCTCACCGGGGCACTCATAGAACCTTGGCCTCGTGCCGCGCGTGCCACGTCCCTCGAGGACGATCGGATTGAGAAGCCCTCTGAGGATCCACGAGGCTCGATGGACCAACGGCGAAACATCTCGGGCACGAAAAAAGCAAGCATAATCACTGCTTTGGGCCAGGTCAAGTCGTCCGACCTGACGTGCACGCGCGGACGGGTTCGGCGGCGCCGCCATGGCCATGGACTGAAAACACAAGAGATCACAACAGTGCGTTGGACGGGCGAGGAGAACGGCCATAAATTGCAGATAGACGCATCGGCCGGCCATGGCTGCAAATAGCATGCGCCTGGCCTGAGCATGCTCAGTGCTTGCCTCAGCTCCTGTTCGAATCACTGGCAACCACCATGTCGGCCGCGTACATTCGGACCGCGGATGAAATGTTGTCACTTCGTTGCTGATCAGAACAGCGCTGCGGGAGCATTTCCGGGTTGGTTAAGCTCGATCACGCCTGTCCTCGAATTTAGCTGCACATGGCCCAGCCTCGCTATTCGCCCAGCATGAGTCTCCATGGCAGGCCTCTCAGCTGTGACCTCGGCGCCGCATTAGTCTCCTCCTCGAGCAAGGCTGTTCAAAAGGGTATTTTGTTCATCGTAAACAATGGTGTCATTGCTCTAAACACGGGGAAACCGATTGACGCCAGGTATGAGATCCATTCAGCCAGCCCATCCGACCGATTCTGTGTGCAAGTTTTGCTTTTGTTGGTTTGCCATGTCCGTTCATAAAACCCCTTCTCTGCACCACCTTAGGCGACGAGCTCGACAACGCCACCAGCGTCCGTGATCTTCTTCTCGGCCTCCTTGCTGACGTATCGCGCGCGGACGACGATGGGGGCCTCGGGCAGGCGGCCCTTTCCGAGGAGCTTGGCGTATCCGAGAGCGTTGAGGTCGATGAGCGGGGCGGAGTCGGCGGCAGAGTTCTTGAGGGTCTCCTCGCGGACGTCGGCGGGGACCAGAGACCAGAGCTGTAGGTTTCGTTAACGAGCAACCCTTTACCCTCCGTGGATCTCCCGGCCCGGGCGGATGGTTTTTTTTTTGGGTGGGAGGAGGGGGGTGCTGCTGGATCGTACCTTGTCCACGTTGATCTCAGGCTTCCACTGGTGGTTCCGCAGGAGGTGGAAGCGCCTCATACCGACCTTACCGAAGTAACCAGGGTGGTACTTGTCGAGGTTGGTCCTGTGGTGGTGCTGACCACCGGCCATACCACGACCACCGGGGTGCTGCGAGGTGCCAGGCCACAAGTCAGTATTGATGTTCTCGCAGTCGGTCTTACCGAGGTCCGGTTTCCAGGAGTGGATTGCCCGTTCGATCGTGGAATGGGTCGTACCTTTCTGTGCTTGCCAACGCGACCGTTACCGGCACTGACATGGCCGCGGTGCTGTGGGTTCATCAGTAAAAGAAGACTTCTCTATCTGCGATCATCTCGGGCCTGGTCGTGCTCACCTTGCGCGTCTTGGAGAATCGGGTAGGCATCTTGACTGGCGATGGGTGTGGTGATGGTTTGTCGATGCTCGAACTTCTAGAAGTGTTGTTGAACCGCGGGTTTGATGGGGTCGGGTTGGGAAAAATTGGACGGTGGTGCGGAAAACTGGCGACCAGCTGGCGAACATCTGGCGACAGCTGGCACGTGACAAAAGTGGGCCCCCTTGGCTGAACCAGTTACATGCTCATGTCCACGGGTACCTAGTACCTAGGTATGTACATGCATAGTACGGCACGCCACAAGGGGTCAACTTCATCACCTAGGTACTTTCTTGTTCAAAGGCAGCAACAGCACAACATTCATCATTGACTGACATGCCAAGTACACTTCTTTAGACGGCCACATACTTGAGTAGGTAAGTAACTGCCCGAAATATTGACATACAAAACATCCAGTGCAAAGTGGCATCTGCAGGCCATGTGAAAGGGAAGAGCACGGGTCGGTGGTATGCCAGCTTCATCAGAGCTAGCCCGATGGGTGGGTGCTCTGAAAGAAGGCAGCAGCAGTAAGAGGGAGCAGCGAGATGCTTCGACACCGATGGATTTCCTGGTTCTCTCACGTCTCCCGAATGGTCTCGGCCCCATGCAGGCACCAGCAGGGAAGGGTCGCAGATGAGGATGCAATGTAGGCTGAGGTCGTGTCGGGCCTCTCTCCCTTATCCGGAATTGATTGCCCATGGTCTTATTAACCGCCCGCACGCACAATCGAGATTGATGAACCTCACCAGCTCGCCTGCTCGCTCAAGTCGCTGTCAGGACTGCCAGGCTGTCAAAACCTGATTTGCGGGCAGGAATGCTGTGGATGGGACTTTGTTGGTTGTCGAATGAAGAGAGCGGACCTACCGTCTAGTGCACCGCAAGCACAGCTCTACATCAGACGTCGACATCATTGTCGGCCCCGGATCCACTCAGGCCTTGCAATCACTCCACACCACCGCGCACCCCTGTCGCCCTACCCCGGGCCCGCATTCAAGCCGCTGTCTGTTGAAGTAGTGCCCAGAGCACCCGAATGGGCTTCAAGCACACGGGTTTCCTGCTCCAGCTCTTTTGCTCGTACTTGAAGAAAGCCCAGCCCATTGTGTTGCCAAACAAGGCGCCATGTCGCCGGCTGCATCACACTCCGCCTCGACTAATCAAGCAAGAGTCAGGCTGTCCGCAGCACCCTACCCGGGGACGGGGGCGTCGTTTACATAGCATCAAGAAAACCTACCCCAAGGGTGAGGGTGAGGCCAAAGGCGAGAAGGGCACGAGACAGCGGTGCGAGAACAGAGATGTTTTGGTTGGCTTGCAAAATGTTGGACACGAGCCCTGTCTGGTCCCTGGTCCCTAGGATTCCTCCATTGAGCTGCCCTCGCTCTGTTGTTCCAGGCCTGCGTCTTGCCGTGCACACTACCAGGCAGGTCGGATCGACCTGCTCTGTCTCGTCGGTGACGGTCCTGCTTGATGACCTCATCCCACACTGTGCCAACCCGTCCGGAACGATCTTCACACGCCACCCACACCCTCCTCACCAGCTCCCTAACTGTGTCGAGTGTGTCTAGCCTACTCCATTGCTACCAGAGGTTGCGTTGTGGCAAACACTGTCCAAAGTTGTGCTGGCCAGCCGGGGCTCCTTGTATGTCTACAGCAGTCATATTATACCAACCTAGCGATTCCACAGCGTCTCATGTGCCCACCCCCTTATCAACACTTGGAGGCCCTGGATCCATCCCCCCATATCTCCTTTGAGCCTGCTACACATCTGCTTCCTCGGCCGACGTTCAGCCGTCAAGACACTCAGGACCGTTTGCGCGAGGCCGCCAGGAGGCCGACCCCATTCCCGATGATTAGCAACCTCAGGAAGGACCGAAGGTCCATATTCAAGGAGATCGGACTAGCACCGGAGGAACCAGGAGCAACAAACGGCCTTGAACAGAACCAAGCCGCGGCAGATGATTCGAAGGCACGATCTGGCCAGATACAGAAGCCGATGGCTCTTGACGCCGTCGAGGACAGCGCCACTGTTTTCCTCCAGCGGATGGAGGATCAACAGCGGGAGGAAAAGAACGAATGGCAAGAGAAGAGCGAAGAACCCACCCAGAAATCGCCGAACGAGCCTCAGAGCTCGCAGAACTTGTTGCGGTCTAAAACCCTCTCCGTGCAGTCTACCGGCAACAAGATACCATGGTATGCTAAGCTCGCAGCAGGCAGGCGACCAAGGGTTAGGACGGTTGGAGGCTTGTCGCCATCGCCTCTGCACGGTCTCTCTGCAGTCAGCCTTCTTGCGCTGGTCCTGGCGGTTATGATACCATTCACAGGCAGGGGCAATCAGGATACTGTGGGCGTCGCAGATGCTGGCCCCGTCATCTTGAGCAGGGCAGACAGCCCGACAGACGTCTGTGCGAGATGGGCTATGCAGTGTGAGTGACTTTTGAGTCTGTGTCTCTACTCCGGTGCTGGGTTCCACTGACCGCTTTGGCCACAGCTACGATCCTCAACGGCACACTGTATATGTATGGAGGCGAGGCTAAGACGAGCCTGGACCAGGAGACTGACACATGGAACAACAACCTCCTCGCGCTCGACCTGACCTCGACCTGGGACACCAGCTCGCCATCACTGACTGGTCTTCCGCAGCCGAGCGGGCCCCCAGCTGTCGCCCTCGGGGCCCTCTGGAATGACTACACCAGTCTGTATGTTTACGGTGGAGAGTTTGCCGACAACCCGTTCCGTGAGCCGGCACCAGTCTCGACGTGGCAGTACAGGATCAGCTCCGGCACGTGGATGGAGCACTCGGACCCGCAGACCTCCTCGGGAAACAACTCAGCCTCCCAAGGCGTGCCTGTTCAAAGAGCCGCCGAAGGAGCAGCAGTCAGTGTGCCGGAACTTGGGCTGAGCTGGTATTTTGGGGGCCATCTGGACCTCTCCACCTCCCCGGGATGGAGCATGTACACGGAACGTGTCTACCTGAAGAGTCTCCTCGAGTTCACCCACCCGGGCTACTCCAACGACGGGGTCTTCTCGCTGAGGGGCAGTGGCGCGCCAGCCTCGGGGACCTACAGGAATATCACCCAAGGTGGGCTGCAGCTCAGCGACGCCTTTACGGAGAGGGCTGATGGTGTACTGGTCTTCGTCCCCGGCTGGGGTGCCTCTGGGGTCCTGATCGGTCTCGGTGGCGGGACCGCTGAAGATTTCGTTGACGACATGTCCATACTGGACGTCTATGACATTGCTAATTCAGTCTGGTATCACCAAAAAACCACTGGGTCCCCCCCAGGCGTACGTGTCAACCCCTGTGCGGTCATCGCGACCGCGCCGGATGCCAGCAGCTTCCAGATCTACGTGTTCGGCGGCCAGAACCTCCAACCTGCCGTAGGTCCACCTGCATGATTCGTAGTCCCACTCGGTGTTCTTCACTTTGCTAACAGCCCTATCTTTTCTCAGGGAAATCAAATTCAGTACGACGACATGTACATCTTGACCATCCCCTCGTTCACCTGGATTGGGCCTGTCTCCCAGGGTGGCTCCAGCTCCAACATCCCGTACGCGCGGGCTGGGCACGTCTGCACCCTACGCGATGGGCAGATGATCGTGGCAGGCGGATTCAATACAACGGTGTCAAGCTGTGACAGCCCTGGCATATATGTATTCAACGCCTCTTCTCTGGAGTGGGGGGCGTCCTTCAAGGCCCTCGCGCCCTCCTCCGATGCCGGGTCAGCGGACAATAGCGTGATGGCGGCAAGCTACGGATATGTAGTACCCGAGGAGGTCATCCGTGTCGTCGGCGGGGGGCCATCCGGCAGTGCAACCATCACCCAACCCGCAGCCAGCGCGACCGGCGGGCCTTTCGCCACGGGCAAACCGCCCGTCTTCACTGTCACCGCGTCCGGGTCCACAGCCACCATCACTTCGCCGTCGGGTGCGTCTGACTCGGGCGGCTCCAGCCCGGCGAACCAGGGCGGCCTCATCGCAGCCATAGTCGTCGCGTGCCTGGCGGGCCTGGCGGCCGGTGACCTCGGATACTGCGCGTGGCTGTACCGCCGACAGGTGCGAGCGTACAAGACGCACCTGGCGGTGCAGAACCGGTTCCCGGCGCGGTCTGCATCACACGGGTCCTTCTTCTTCGGTGCCTTTGGGCGCCGGAAGAGCAATGCCCGCGGGGAGGGCGAGAAGGCCTGGCTCGCCGGCCACAGGCGCGACGCCAGCAACGCGAGCAGCAGTGCAGGCGACGAGTCGTTTGCGTGGGTCGGGAGGGACAACCTGCTCGATCCGAACCCCAGCTCTCACCCCAATTCGAACAAGTTCACCCCGACGAGCAGTGGCGCGAGGCCTAGCTATGGGGACGACTCAAAAGGAGGGCCATCGCCTGGTTCTGGCACTTCCCCAGGCGAGGCCAGCGGGAGCAACAGACCGAGGAGAGATAGCACCAGCGGTGGGAGTACCAGCTCGCTTGAGGGCCTGGAGCCCAGTTTCTTCAGTGTCGTCATGGGCCCAAGGAGGGCCTTGAGGGTGGTGAATGGGCTGGAAGATTGATGCGCACTAGAACACGAGTGGTAATGCGGGATTTCCTCAACCATCAAATCGATTTTCAGCGCCATCGGGCGTCAGGTGGGTCTGGCTGTCACACCTTGAGCCAGAGCCTCGCGCCTTGTCATTTGCATTCGTTCAATACCCTTAGCGCTTGTCTCTGTATCAACATAAATGCTAGGTACACTATACGTTATCAAGCGGGCCGTCTCGTCCAGTCATATTTTCATGCCACCTCTGGCAAGCAAGGCGGACCTGAGTTTTGTGGTGGCCAGATAAGATGGCCAGATAAGAACGAATCCACAGCGGTATCTGAGTGAAGGCTGGTGAGGACAACCCCTGATGCTGAGTACTGGTGCGCCAAGGAGGTGAATATGATCCTCTGGACGTCGAGTAGGCCAGAGGCAAAGACGGACTTGAGGGTCGATCAGTCCAGTCTGGGCTTGCGAGACCTATTTTCGACGACGATGGGGCGATCACTTTGCACGTTGTTTCCCCTCGGTATTTCAATTGCCTGCCTCCCTTCGGTGCAGATGAAGGGACACACATGCAGCCATGTCAGACGCTGATGCGGTTGTTGACTGCTCCGTCGTGCCCATAGGGCTCATATGCCATTGTAACGTGCCGATGCGTGTCGACGGCGGCATCCAAACTTCCTCATGCCAGCAGTCAGAGTTGTATTGCTGCGCCCATACTCGGACTGATGGGTGTCCTCTGACTGACTGGGTAGGTTCACGGAGAGAATTGTGTGTGTTGTGTGTGTTGTGTGTGTGTGTGTGTGTGTTTAGATGGGCGTTCTGGCCGGTTCGGTCGCTTTCAGCCCGTCGGCACCTTCATTCCTAGCAGATTGGGCTTGAATGCTGCTACCAAGGTGCGGCCAAACCTATCCGCAAGCAAGTTGCCGATCGATTCCGCATCTTCCTCACGGCCTACACGAGTTAGGTGGTTGACAGTATCTATGCCCATCAGAGCTACTCGCTTGACAATGGCGTTGTATCTCCTCGTGATGCTACAAGTCTGGAAAGCTTGTATGTTTTCCTGCTTTTCCTGATCCAGAAGATTCTCGAGAGAGCACGACTCCAGGTACTCCATCCTAATAAAACGTTCTCAGTTAGGGACAAACTTTTGGACATCTCCATCAGGTGGATGAAGACACATCAGGGAAGAGGAGCAGGAGGGGAGAGAAGCACAGACGGTGGTCACGGTCATGCAACGCATCAAGACACGCACCCGAGATAGGAGGGCAGGGGTGCAGAGATCGGAACAGCGACTTACGAGAGTTTCGCGTCTGGATGAGTGGGGTGGTGCAGGTTGAGGTGTGCTCTGTCGACGAACAAAGTCGTCTTGGATCGTTCCAGCTGTCTGCCCAAGGCAGCGAATGCATCAAACAAGGCCTCTGATGGCTGGGAGCGTTGCCAGGCGGAGACTGTTGACCACCACGATAGCGCCCTCCATGCAGAGATGGCGTCGGACTCAAAGGTGGGCTTGCTGTCGAACATGTTACGGGCGCGGACCATACAGGTGTATCCTCCATCCAGGCTCTTCCCATAGAGGGCCTTGGCCCGAACTAGACTGTCGAGGATGTATGCGGCGGGAGAAGGTGAGTTTACGGGAGAGCCGGGTCCCTCCCCGTTCATCAGCCTGTCCAGCCAGATCCAGGCCATCTCCTCCAGGCCCTCCTCCACCATGAACTGCGTCAGGTAGGCGATCAAGGGGGTGTAGGTGACAAAAGACAAGTCACGCTCAAGGCCGTGTGAGCGGAGCCACTGTATCACGCGCAAGGCCGTTCCAGAGCTTGCGACGGTCTCGTTCACCGAGATGGTGGAGGATTGTGTGATGGAGTGACGTTTCGCCTTCAGCACGCCGGCAGCGCGTTGAGGGTTCATCATGCCCTTCGCGACGGCCTCGTCGAATACATCCATGGGGTCACGCTCGGGGGCGGGGCGGGGGTTCTGGGCGGCGCGGTCGTAACTGAACAGAGGATTTGAGAGAATGGCGCGAACATGACGGTCGATTGGTCGGTGGTGGAGCTCGTGGTGGGCTGGAGGCTTAGTTGGGGGCGATGCCGGGGGGTTCCGGGCAGTCTTGAGGGAGGCGACAGAGGTGTTGTCGTTCCAGTAGCCATGCTCCTTGTCGAGATTGTTGCGGAAGGAGGTGGTCAGGGTCTTGAACAGGAGCTGGGATTCGCGGCGGCTCAAGGGCAGAGGCTGGTGGATCTGGGGGAAGAAGTCCTTGAGGGAGCTCAAGATCTTTGTCCCGAACATTTTGTTGCCGTCACGACCCCAACTTGGCTGTTTGGGTGTCTGGAGCTCAACTGCAGCCGGTGATGGTGAGAATGGAGCTGGTTCGAGGGCACATGCGTCTATGAGTCCGGTTCCAAGATGGGATAAAGTTTGAGACCTAGTCAGGGTGATGGTTCGGTGGGGCCAAGAGCAGAGGGTGCCGCATCTGGTGATTCAATGCTGCGGCACGGATTTACGGAAGCCCGGGAGGCCATCACCACCACCTGTTAGGTCATTGATGTCGAGGCCAAGGTCGAGGCCAACCAGAACCCCAACCCCAACCCCGACAACAACGGGCAGCCAGCCCCACCATCTGCCATGGAAAGCAACCGGTGGCACCAGTTGACCCCTGCAAAACTGGAGCTCTGCCCGCACGTGACGGCAGCAGCATACAGCATGGAAGCAAATTCAGAACTGAGAGCAGCAAGTTGAGATGACCTCGGGAGTTGAGAGCTGAGCGCCTGACGCAGCCTTGTCGATAAGTGCTATGTATATATGGATCTGATCCGTCCACAAACCCGAGTCTGACTACCTACCCAGGTACCTAGGTACCTAGGTAGTCACTACGTGCCTTTCTCATCCCATGGCTGGCCAGAGAAAGCATTTTATCTAGGGGCTCCTGGAGTGGCCGTCAACCTGGCCGGCATCAGTCCCATGTCCTCCTGCCTGTGCTGCAATTGGAATCATGTACCTACCTAGGTATTGTTCACAGCGGACTTGCATCCTGCCATAGTGCCCACCATAGTGCCTACCATAGTGCCCACATACCTAGGTACAGATGCTTCGGCTGTCTGTTGCCAGTCCAGGAGACCATTTCAGTGCTTGATGCCATCCATGGTGCATGTTTCCATGTTCCAGAGCTGGGACCCCTGCATCAACGCCAGTCCGAATTTGTCGGCCCCTCCTCGATGCAGGGCCCGGGCTGGGCTGGGCTGGGCTTGCAGTAGGTGCGGACCTGCCTAAGTACCTAGGTACCTATAGACAACTACTATGTACAGTAGTTACCCAGGTAGGTATCTGCACGCCTGTAGGTACTTCCTCTCTCGGGCAGGAAGAGGTCTTCCTGCCGGTACTGCGGTACAGTCCATGACTTTGCTGGCTCTTGGCACTGGCTCTTGGCACTGGCACTGGCACTGGCTCTGGCTCTGGGCTCTGACTCTGGGCTCTGACTGACCGACCGACCTTGGGCTCACATTGCAGCACCAGCTTGGAGGCACTTGACCTTGCCTTGACCTCTCCCTTTGCAAATGGCAATTCCAACCCCACGGCGCAGCTAGCAAGGCTTTGGAACAACCTACCATACACACACATCGCACTTCCAGAAACAGCCTCTCCGTCCACTCCTCAGTAGCACAGGGAGTCTGGGCGTTTTGTTTTTTTCTCCTCCCTCCCCGTCTCACCTCCTCCTTGGTGTGGATGAACCCGTTCTCTATCCTGTCTCAGCATCCAGCCCATCCATCCATCCTCCACCCACCTGCGCACCCACCCAATTCACACCATCCTTCCCAGCACCGATTGACGACGGCGGCCGCGTCTCCTGGCTCGCGCCCATCCCGCCAATCCAGCCCGGTCCAATCCATCACCTCCCCGTCCGCCTAAAGCTCCTCGTCAGCCTGTCACCGACCACAACTCTCTACTCTCTGTTGCTGACCTTGCCTTGCGCAGCCTTCCAGCCAGCCAGCCACCACGACATCCTCACACCCACAACCCGCACCCCCCCACACATACAAATCATCTTCAGAAATGTCTGACGTACAAGCAAGACCAGCTGCCTCGCGCGGCAGGGGCTCTGGTCGTGGTGGAAGAGGTGGTTTCACCAGCAGGGGAGCACGGAATGCCTCTCGCTCCGCTGCCACTGCAACCAACGGCGACCCAAAGCACGACTTTGAATCCAATGCCCTACCCACCCTCGAGGACCAAGGCGAGATTGGCGACCTGAACAAGGCTTTCGGTTCCAAGGTCTCGCTCATCAAGGAGGTCTTCCCAGACTGGTCAGAGGTCGACATCCTGTATGCTCTTAAGGAGACCGACGGCGACGAGACCACGACCATCGAGCGCATTGCAGATGGTGAGTGACCAGATACCATCAGCTGCCCCGCCGCCCGCCCCCCTCCTACCACTGCCTCTCACCCTCAACCACCCTGCTGTGTTCCCCCTGGCTGCCTCTGCGGCCTCCTCACCATTTTGCGGTCGCCGTTTCTGTTGCAGCTAACCCTCTGCCCGTCCGCAACAGGTAGCATCTCACAGTGGGGTGAGGTCTCCAAGCCAAAGGACAAGAAGGCCAAGTCCAAGGCTAGGGACAATACCTTCACCACCACCACTGGCGCCGATTCTCCATCCGCCGCCACGAACGCCCGAACCACTCGAGGTGGCCGAACCGATGGCGCACGTGGCCGTGGCCGTGCTATTGAGCGCGGCGCCCGCGGTGCTGCCCGTGGCAGGTCCTCGACCGCGACGACCAACGGGCGGCTCAAGGAGAACCAACCTCTGTCCGTACCCACAGAGGACTCCAATGCATGGGATGCCAGCAAGAATGACAGTGACGGCGGGTGGGCCGCAGGTGCTGCTGCTGTCGCCGCCGAGGGCGCCTGGGATAGCAACGTCGCCTCTGACGCCACTTCTGTTCCTCCCCCTCCTGCTGCCATACCCGCCGCCACACCTGAGCCCGCCCAGTCGACTGTCATCCCTCAAGGGACCGCAAAGACCTGGGCCAGCATGCTCCGACAGTCAACCGCCCCGCCCAAGCCTGCGCCCCAGCCCCCCAAAGAGGCTCCTCCTGCCCCTGTTCCGGAATCAGAGCCCGAGCCGGCTGTCGAACCCCTCCCCGCCCCTGACGAGCCCCGTGTGTCGGCTCCTGAGCCCGCCCCCGAACAGATCGCTGAGCTTTCTGCCGAGCCTGCCCAGGAGCAAGCTCCAGCGGATAATCCCATGGTAGTCGTGCCAGAAGTTGCTTTGACACCTTCCCAGGACCAGTTGACTGAGACGAACCTTGAGCAGGTTGTCGACGAATCCCACCCACCAGTGACAGAGACCGCTGCCAGTGAGACCGCCGACTCGTGGGACCCCCGCGCCTCCGCCATCAGCGCAAACGCAACCCCCATCTCCGCCTCTCACGCTCAACACCAGGCCGCGAAAGCACCCGCGAGTGGATTCGCCGCGACCGCCAGTCGAGCCACAGAGCGTGCTCCCATCCCTCGCACCCCGAGCCAGACCCAACGGCGGTTCCTGAACCAGGAGGAGGCCGTGCGCATGCCCCAGGCGGCCAACCAGCAGCTAGAGCGCGCTACTGTCCAGTTTGGTGCTTTCAACCTGAACGGAAGCGAGGATGACATCGATGGTGACCGCGAGGAGCCGGAAACGCGCGCACAGCCTCCCGCAGACTCTCCTGTCACCCAGCCTCGGGCCTCACTGCCTCCCGCACCTCCGGCCACCGTGCCTGAAGTTTTCTCCTCCCAGAAGCAGCCCCCAGTCGCCCTGCCACCGAGCACGGGTCCCTCCGGTATTGCACCTCCCTTTTCGCAAGAGGGTTCGCAAGCTCCCTTGAACCATATCCAGCAGGCCCACCAGACTAATGCCCATCTAGGCGCCCCAGCCCCTCCGACTGCGCCTCCGGCACACCAAGCTCCTGGAGTCCAAGGTAGTGGTCCCGACTCCTCCTCAGATCTGTCGCCCCGACCTGTGGGGAGCGCAATGCTGACATACCTTTACAACCCAGCTCCCGTGGCCCAGCCACCGATCCAGCCTGCCGCGCAGCATCAGTACGGCCGTTTCAACCAGTCAGCCGCCCAGGAGCAGCCGCCAGCGTTCACTCCAAAGCCTTTCGAGTCGTACGGCCAGGGCAACCCATCGGCGACCCAATCCCAATTCGAGGCCTTCCCAAGTCAGCAGCAGTCGCAGCCTCAGAACCAGCAGCCCGGCAGTGCCTACAGCTCCTCTGCCGACCAGTACTCTTCCTTCTACACCGCCGATCAGCAAAATCGCAACCCGTACAATTACTACGGGCAGAATTACGGCCAGCAGCAACAGCAGCAGACGAGCCAGGCACCACAGGACAGCGGTGTCGCTGCGCGGGCTGGATTCGGCGGGTACGGCGCCTCGCAGGGTGACTTAGCCAGCCAGTATCCGCAAAGCGCCAACCAGTCCCGATTTGGGGCCGCCGTCGCTCCAGACCCCAACAGTGGCAACACCACACCCAACCCGACTGTTCAAGGCCAGCAGCCAGCGGCTCCCAGCCACCCGCAGGGCCTGGCCGGCCAGCATCAGCATCAGCAGCAGCAGCAGCAGCAGCAGCATGGCAACCAGTTCTACAACCAACCATACTACGGACAGTTCTACTCCAATTACATGAACCAGTACGGTGCCTACGGCCAAGGGGGTTTCCCGTATGGTAAGGGTGGCGGCCTGTACGGCCAGCCGCACCACTATGGGATGTCCCAGCAGCAAACTCCATTCGAGCACGGGTCCTCTCCCGCGACTGGATATCCACAGTCTTCCCTGCACCGCAACGACAGTGGTGGTGTCGGGTCCGGCATCGGTGACTACGGTCGCGCAGGATCCGCCCAGTCAGGTGCCCAGCCCGGCCTTGGAAGTGCCGGATTCGGCGGCATACACGACACCTTTGGCCGCGGGGCATCGTATGGCGCTCAAGCGGGCCAGTCGTTCAACGCGCCTGCCACGCAGCCCGCTGCGTCCAGCGCTGAGAAGCTAGAGCCATACGGCGACGCCAAGGCGGCAAGCGGACCCAGCCCTTCGCTCGTCGGAGCCCGTCCCGGCTCTGCCACCAACACCGGTCCGTCCCAGGCCGGTCTCCCGCCTCCGCAATCTGGCCAACCGGGCATGGGATACGGCGGCTACCCCAGTCACCTGCAGGGCCACGGCGGCCTGCACGGTGCCCAGTCTGCAGCGACAGGCTACGGCATGGGAGCGGGGTCAGGCCAGACCCATCAGAACAGCCCCTACTCTGCCTACGGCGGTTTCGGTGGCAACAGCTACTACGGATCGGGGGCGCCTCGCCATGGCGGCTGGGGCTCGAACTATGGTGGAGGCAGCAACTTTTAGAAAAAGGGGTCTGGTCGTGCTCCGTCGTCTTCAGACTCTTCTCGGATGGACTGCAGAATGAAGCTGACGGTGGACTAGCCTGGTGGCCCATTCATACTCTCATTTCTCTGACTCGACAGGCGGTTAACCCTCTTGTGTGTGAAGTTTCCAGGAGTTTGTCTTACTGAGGGGTGATGGGAATATCGCAACAATCATTATCCAGACGTGAGGGCTCGGTTGATTTGGAATGAATTGGTTGAAGGCCTGGCATGATTCATTCTTGCTTTTCAGGAGTCAACTCTGTCTTGTTTCATCACATGTCTATGTACGATTTTACTCAGGGTCACCGGGAATGGAATGGAATCGCGGGGAATGAGAAGAAGAAAAAAGCACTGTGGACAATGTTTCATCTCCAAGATTGATCTCATGCTTGCCATTGGACTGATGAAGTGCTGTTTTGGTTCTCGGGGATTGCAGGAAAAGTTGTAATCGTGTTAATGTTTACTCCGCCGGGTGCCACCAACACGCAAAATACCTTGCCGCTGCTGCCGACAAGGGTTCCAGCGCGGATCGGATTCGTCTGTTGATTTGGCGTGTTGGTAAGCTGGATCGTTTAACTCCTCAACTATGTCGCAAGCCGCTGAAGCATTCTTAGCTGGAACACTAATGAGAGAAGCATAATCAACCTGAGGCGGGAGGACGGAAGGGATGCATGGCCCCCAAGGGTTATGGTATACGAAACGGCGTTCTTCTGCTCTTCCAAGAACGTCCGTTGCATGCATTTAAGTCATGGTTTCTGTTCGTCGCTTACTTAGGCTGCCGCTGGCGGTTCGTAACAAACCCCCTGGATACTGTAGGTTTTTGTTACGGCCTGCTTTGACAGACTTCAGGTCCTCATCCGTGCTACTATTGAGAGTCAATCATGGCCAATGACGCTGCGTGGTGTAGTTGTATTTTCATCAAGGTATGGAGTATCTCGGGCATGTGTGCCTCACGACCAATATCATGGTCCCTTGATTAGTGGAGATCTAGCACCAGAAGATCCCAGCGCTTCGCGAGAAGAGTAATAAGGGCTTGTCTGTCTTCACCAAGGCAATGACAGGCTCGTCACCGAACCATTTGGCATCAACCCCCCTCCCCCTCCTTTTTACGTAAACTACTGGGTGCTCTACTGACTAGAACTTTAACCAGTGTCTGCTTCTTCGCTCTGCTTATCATCAGTAAGGTGGCCGATGGCACTTGCAAACGCGGATTAGGTGCAAACGATGACGCCCCCATCACAGTGGGTGCCTATGCGGTGATTGCACCATCGATTCTGTTCCAGTCCACTGGGTAAAGGGTTTCGTATCACCGCTCTCAAGTTTCCCAGCCCACAATTCCATGCATGCAAAGTGGTCCCACATTTGTAGACTCATGAGTTGCTACAGACCGTGGGATCTGTGGTAAACGGACTGAGCCTGTTCGGACCTTTGCTCGGGGCAACTCCCGTATTCGGTGTTTCCTTGAGTACCTGACTCTGAGCGTTGCAGGACAACTCGTCCTCCCTCTTGGACGACTTCAGGGCCTTTGTCACTGACATGTGCCGGACTGTGGTTAATCGCCCTGTGAGGGGCACCGAGGTGAGCTGTGCAGAAGGCGGTGGACACAGTCCGACGTAGCACTTGAGGGCGAGCTGACTGACCCCTCCCACACACTTCCGACCCTCGGGAAGCGATGATGAGAAGAAGGAATTCTTGAATGGTGCCATCGCGTGGCTTGACAAGCAAGGTTGCGTTGCACGATACGCATAGGTAGACCTTGATCCAGCCCTGTCGGCTCTTGGGGTCATCTGCGCCTTGACACCGTTTGGCGGTGCGAAACCGTCCCGAGCGCAACAGATCAAGCAAATGGGGGGCAATTAGAAGGCTTTGCTTTTCGGTTGTGTTGGCAACATTAGTCGTGACAGTCGTACACATCAATGCCGCCGGAAGTGTCGTGGTTGAGCCTGAAATTGCTTAGAACCAGACCACAGGCTGCAGCGGGTGAGGTATGCGCTCGAGGCGGATGCAAGCGAGACTAGCAGTGGAGACAATTGGCTGCCAACGAGGCGAGCTTTTTGGACGGCCAGGTTGAGGACTTGGTTCGTTGCAGATAATCATAGGAATAGGCGCCGCCGGTCAGTTGGAGGCTCATCTAATAGTGTCAGTCTTTTCTGCTTCGGGCTTGTTCTAATCGAGGTGGGTGCATGAGCAGCAGCCCACCAAAATGATGATGGATTACTTAAGTAGGCAGACACCTAAATATTGCAGCAACTTCGGACCAATAGTATTGAATGGCGACGCCAACTGAGCCTCGATGCCACTTTGCGTACCGACTGACAACGGTGAACCGGTGCATGCGCATCTCGCCAAAGGGATTGATGCTGTGGCTTCAAATGTTGTAAATTTTCCAACATTATCATCCGGGGAGAGTTCGACTGGCTCAAACATATGAGCACCTTAGCAGCCAGAACAGCAACCAATCATGCAAATAGGCCAGTGAGTTTAACTGCATTACGAGATCCATGTTTGCAGAAATGTCTGCCTTAGCAAGTGTGTGAATTTATGTGTGTAGAACGGAAGCACGCGCCCCTAATCCTGGATTCGGAGCGTGTCAGATCCATATATAAACACAGTTCCTTTTGTCACTTAATTTCTTTAACACTTAGAACTTAGGCGAATCTACATCTATGGATTCTGAGCGCTGAGGGCATATATCGTTCCACAATGTGGACACATACTCATCGTCAGCAGAACGACAGCGAAGGGTAGGAGTGCGAGTCTGAGGTTGAGACAGGCCGCTCCTCAAACGGCACACGGCATGATCGTTTTGTCGAGACGTTCGTGACCAGCTGCCGTTTACATAAAACACTTGAGTAGTTGGTGGTCGCTCGAGGAAGACAGCTAGGGCCAGAACGCTAGGAATGCAACGCTAGGAGCCCTCACCATGAGCCTCATACCAGTTGACCTCATCATTGAGTGCCTCAAATTCAAATTCACAGCAGCCGCAAGACTGCAATAATTAATTACAAACTTATTTCTAACTCAAAAGCATAATAACATATAAACCAGGGTCTATGCCTAAGGGAGATTCCTAGGTCAGAGAACAAATTTAAAAACATTTATTAAGTAAAATAAAAAAAACCATTACATAGCAACATTCTAGCACAGTTATATTTTTAATACTACCTAGGTACCTAGATAAATACCTAAAGCATATTAATAGTCCCCACCTAAGGTGGTTTACAAGGCTAACTGTCCAAAAAGTCGACCCCGGTACCCACCATCATTTTGTCCCCGCACCCCCGCTGCAGCCCTTCGGAGCAATTCCGGAGAATTTCCGGCATTCAAGACCATCATACAAAAAGTAAGCGTCATAAGACGATGCAATTTTTCTCTCTCGCCGGGAATTGAACCCGGGTCTCAAGCGTTGCTGCTTCAGGATGGCGATGACAAGCTTGCATACTAACCACTATACTACGAAAGAAGTGCTTGGTTGTGAGCCAAGGTAGCTGGTGGATCGATTGGTGCTGGCTGGGATTGGTTTGGACCTCATAACCCGCAGTCATCACTGCACTTGATGCCCTGCTGTGCATGTTTGCGCAGACGATTGGCTGAATTGTGCGGCTTGAAGCCGTTAACTCTGCCGCGACTGACATATGCAGTGGAATACTCCATGGAGACGAGCTCGAGAAGTCGAACTTACTAAACATAAGAGAGGGAGTCGCGGCACATTGACTGATTCTGTTCCAGTCAGCTTACCTACCCTACTTGGTACACAGAGGCGGTGACCCGGCTGGATCGATGCTCCGTCTTCATCACGAAACGGTCGAGTTTGGCGTGACCTTATCGTGTACCATCTACGTGGCGTGCGCTGCCAAGTCGTCTCTTCCTAGTCGTAGCTCCTTGGCGGAGTGGCCTCCGAGACGGTGCACTGCCTCTCCTTATTCATGTGCTAGATTAGAGCCGCACATGCCAAATGCCTCTTCCGGTATGTTCCTTTGAGCCGACTACCAACCCCGACTCCATTCTTCGTCATGACAACGCCCTCGACCGGCCGGCCTAGCTAGAAATAAATCGCTGCATCATAGTACCTCGGCGTCCACGAGAGTCGTGCCTGTGTAGGCCCAATCTCACCTAGGTACCGAACGGATCTCGAGCCACCAGGAGGGGGCTCGGGCCAAGCACACGTCTCGCTATGCAGCTCAGGGGCCGGGCGAGATGGAAGCTGACTGGGAGGCCACGATGGCTGGAGACCTGGAGACTACGGTGGATGCCGAAAGCGAATTTCATAACTCTACACTGTGAGTGTGGCACCCTGGTGCGCATCGGGCATCTTTTCTGACAACGCCACGCCTGCTCCGCCAGACTTGTACATAATCCTGGCAGGTCTCTCCGGCATGCTCATATTGCTGCCATATGGTAACATCTCGGCCATCGATGCATACTTTTTCGGCGTCAGCGCCTCAACAGAATCAGGCCTGAATACGTATTGATGCCCTTCCTTCACTCGTACCTGACGTAGGCTAACGATTTCCATATGCGTGAAGTGTTGACCTAAAGGAATTGGCGACATACCAACAAGTCTATACTTATCTAATTGCAATGGTCACAAACCTTACTTTCATCAACATCGCAGTAGTAGTCGTTAGGCTTCACTGGTTCAGGAAAAAGCTCAAGACCCTCGGTGCGTAATAGCTTATTCTAGATGCTTTGATAGCCATCACTCATCACCATCAACCAATACTGATCGGCGATCCAGCACCGGTCCTCCTGAAACCAGAGGGCCATGATGTCGACGGAACGGGTCTCCACCGTCTCGACTCGGAGTCCGACTTGGACCTGCGGCCGACGGTCACCGAGCCTGTTAGGAAATCGCCACCATCTATAACAGGAGCAGACAAATCATCGCATTTAATCAAGATTGACAGCCCGAGACGAATAACATTTGCCCCTGGTGTCCACCGCCCGCCTGAATCAAAGCCACTTTACATCCCGGGTCCAAGGGATCGCGACAATGGTATGCGTAGTTGATACCCGAGATACCTACTTCTTCTCGAGGCCCTCAAACAGTACCTCACGGCACAGGTGACTCACAACCCTTTGGCAGGCCACCCTATTGTCGAGCGAGATGACGGCGACGAGGAAGATGGTGAGCCAGAGCTGCCATGAAGTCCGGTGACCGGGGTCTGGTCTCTGACATAAGCCTGCCTCTAGATATTGAAGACGCCGTTGTTGTGGACCCGAAAGCCAGCGAACCCCAGACTGGCATTGTTAGACGACGCACCTGGGGGGGAGACGGCCCAGGGAGCCTAACTCTGTCCAAGGCTATCTCTATCGAAAGAGTTGCAACGACGGTTGGCACAGTTTTTGTCCTCGGCAAGACCCGTGCGGGAGTTACACGCCAGCCAAGCGCACCCCCTCGACCCACGACGGGGCTGCCAATGTTGTCTAAACAAGTCACAATCGGACGCAACTCTCAGTTCTTGAATTTGACCTCGTCTGACAGGGAGAGACTCGGTGGGATTGAATACCGGGCCTTGAAGGTGCTATTGAAGATTGTTGTCTGTAAGTCGCCTTGACAAGAACACCCTGCCATAACGGTCGTGCTCCCGCAATGCTGATCCCAGATGAGCGTACGCTTTGTTCCTCAATGTTCTCGGGGTAATAAGCCTTGTTCCGTGGATTCACCGCGGTCCTCAAAAGTATCGGGACTGGCTCGACGTGAATGGTATCGACTACTCATGGTGGTGAGAACCCAAATTTGCTGTTCAAGCTATTGATCGTACCCCTGCCAGTGCTGACCTCCCCAGGGGCATCTACTCTGCCCAGACAATGTCCAATAACCTTGGCTTTACTCTCACTCCGGACTCCGTAAGTAGCTTCAGGCCCAAGTTCAACCCGCTTGGGTATAACACGTTCCTCTCGGAGTCCATGCCTCGAAAGTCACGGGCAACCTGTGACCTGTTCTTTCCCGTTGCTCCTGAAACTTATTCCCTGATTCCTTGGAAGCTGACTCCCGATGCTGCAGATGATTACTTTCCGCGATGCTACCTGGCCTAGTAAGCCCAATCCTCCCTCGATGCTGCTCTCCATTGCGCTGCTCCGCACCGCAGCGCTCTGGGCTCCCTAGCAGGCCGTTAACAAACATCAGTGCTTATCATGACTTTCTTGGCCTTCGCCGGCAACACGTGCTATCCGATTTTCCTTCGGCTTATTGTCTGGGCAATGTTCAAGCTCGTCCCAGCCCGTTCGTCCTTGAAGGAAACACTCAGGTTCTTGCTCGACCATCCGCGAAGATGCTACACGCTTCTCTTCCCCAGTCGAGCGACGTGGATCTTGTTTGGCATTGTCGTCTTCCTAAATGTGGCAGATGTCGTTCTGATCATCGCTCTGGACCTAAACAACCCCGCCGTAGATGATCTGTCGCTTGGGCCCAGGATCCTGTCGTCCCTTTTCCAGGCAGCTTCGGCGCGCCACACAGGCACAGCAACTTACGTTCTTTCTGCGGTCAATCCAGCTGTACAGTTCAGTCTTCTGGTAATGATGTACATTTCAGTGTTGCCTATTGCAATCTCTATCCGCGCCTCGAACACTTATGAGGAGAAAAGCCTGGGAATTTACCTGCCCGACGAAGAAGAGCCCGACGAGAACCAGGGGGCAACTTCATACATCCTGGCACATGTTCGCAACCAATTGAGTTTCGACTTGTGGTATATCTTCCTGGGCGTATTCTGCATCTGCATCGCTGAAGCAGACAAGATAATGGTGCCGAATCAGACGGTAATGACCTCCGTAAACCCTGGCGATGACCGTATCGACACATTACTGATCTTCCATGACGAACACAGGCCTTTCAATTATTCCCGATCTTGTTCGAAGTAATGTCTGCATAGTAAGTCGCATGTTCAATTTTGGCCAAACGACAATGCATGGTGCTGATGAAACCTCAGCGGCTGCGTTGGCCTTTCTCTTGGTCATCCCTCGGTAATGACCTCGCTTTGTGTAAGCAGATCTCAGGAAACCCTTTCTTTTCTTTTCTTTTCTTTTCTTTTTTTTTTGACGAACGACTCCCATATATGGTTTGTGCCTGCATGGCCTTTTGGGCTGCATGCTTTCAGGACAGTGATAGGCACGCTGTGTCCTGATCATCCCATTGCCACATGTAGTCTCTCGGCCGGTATTTTCATAGCTGACTGCTCGTACTGAAGGGGCAATTTACCACCTTTTCCAAAGTCATCCTCTGTTTTATGATGATCCGTGGGCGACACCGAGGACTCCCGTATTCTCTTGATCGCG
This sequence comes from Diaporthe aspalathi, assembly GCA_001447215.1. NCBI lineage: Eukaryota > Fungi > Ascomycota > Sordariomycetes > Diaporthales > Diaporthaceae > Diaporthe > Diaporthe aspalathi. The sequence goes on from LJJS01000906.1 coordinate 25,584, forward strand.
CAATAATGTTGCCCAGCGAGCAGTTGAACGAACGTGGGGGACTTACCAAGACAACATCTCGCCAGAGTGAAGCCAAGCCTAATGCGATTGGGTTTCGACGTAGGAGGGGGGAGAATTCAAAGACAATACCTATGAAGACGCACCATACACAATAATCATCAGTGGCTTGGCATGGTGCATGTGGAGACCGGGATGGTCATTTCACTTCGCCTTCGTCCTCCCACAATGGCAAAGACTACCGGATACATGGAAAAGATTTTTTTTAAAACAAAATTTATATATACACAATGTCGAAAAACCTTGTTCTTGCCCCTCGGTCGCTTTTTACAATGCGGCTGAGAATGAATTCACTAACTTTCGCGGGTCCGGTTCGGCTGTACGACGCGGTAAATCCGATGCAGCTGGCTACGGTATTTGTGCCCACTTAACTAGAGAGTTGCATAGCCCTTCTCCAAGTTACCAACGAACACAGAATCCTTGAACGGAACCGTGGCCTTGCCGAAGTCGGTCGTCTGTAGCGCATCGCGGGCCGCGTCCGTCAAGCTTTCCCACGCGATCAGTGGCTGCGTCCCGCCAACGCTGGTAGTCTGGAATAGCTGGTGGTTTAGTGGCCAGTTCGAGGCGTACTCGGCCAGTGGTGAGTCTCCGGAGCGTCCAGGAGACCTGGTTGACGAGAGCCCGCCGTGGGCCGAGACAGAAACGGCCACGAGGGTGGCGTCGGCCGTCTCGCCAGAAAGCCAGGCGATAGCCTCTTCCCAGTCGTAGCGGTGACCGAGCCCACTGGTTGGTGAGTCTTTGGGCATAAACCTTTTCACGGGTATTGTTAGTCCGGCGTGAAAACTAGAGTGGTGCCCAGCTGACGTAGAGACTTACCAAGAGTACATGATAGCAAAGTACTCGCCGTGGGTAGCGGCACGGGCATAGACCTGCCCAGTTGATGAGGAGCAGTGTCCATTTGCGGACCCACTGGGCTTAAGTCCGCCGCTAAAGAGTCCGCGTTAGTGTGTCGAGTACCTACTTAGGTACCTAGGTATGTCGCGATGTGGGGAGAGGCGAACCTAGTATTTCCTTCGGCATCAACGGCAGGGAAAGGCACGCAACCATTGGTGACTTTGAGCTTAGGCTTGTACTTCAGCATCAGGGCGCCTGCAACAGTGTCGGGGGCGGTCTCGCTAAACCCGTGGACTGCATCATGAGAGATGACAGACCTGGCCTCGAGCTGCGTCGATGATTGTGCTGGGGCAGGAGCCCCAAGGATAGGGGATACCGTGAGCACCAGGCCGACGAGAATCGATCGAATGGACATTTTTAATAACTATGAGAAAGGTGCAGATGCAACTGAAAGTCTAAGACAACACGCTGTGTAGTCAAAGGCGTCAGGGTATCAAAGATTCAGGACGCAAGGTTTGGTTAACATCCCAAAGGCGCGACTGAAGCAGGTAAACGAGGATACAGATCCTGGCGGCGGTGGTGCAATCACAGACATATTTGTAGGGCATTGACTGCCCAATCTGATCCCGACCTAATGAACTCACAGCAAACCGTTGCCCCGTTGTCTCATCGCGACTACCGCACAAAGAAATCACCAAGCCCACATGTTGAGGGACCAGAATCCCAGAAAGATTGGTCCGGCGACGGTGGAAAGCAGGGGTCCGGCGCAGAGCCCTGAAGAAGGGCGTCGGGAGGCAGATGCAGTTTGCAATTGGCCATCGCTGATTACATGGCCGCTGCCAAACTAAGGGTCCATTCCGGATTGGTGGCATATCTCCGCTATGGGAACGGACGCATACAGCATTGGTCAACTATTGGAAGTTGATATTGGCCAGCAGCGGTTCGAAGATGGAGCACATGGGAGGCCCAACGGTAGAGCAACTTCATATAACTCCGCTCAGCCATTTGCAATGGCACAATCAAGATGGTGGTCCCACAAGCACAAGCCGAACTAGTATCAAATGGCTCTTGGTATTATTGCTGCATTACGGGACGCCGTCTCAGCGTCTCTCCTCATAGTTCTTCGCCACAGTTGGACCTGCCCACCGTCATTCTCAAGCACCCAGGGATAGCGACCTATCAACGCGTAACTAGTTGATACGAAGATGCCGTTGACATCTTTTGCGTCGCAATGAGCGAAGCCAGCACTATACCACCCCAGCCCTGCCTAACGTCCACATGGTAGGTTCGCAGCACTTGAGAAAGTGGTGACCCTCCGTTGCCGGGTCTGAAATGAAAGCGGGCTGCGTGGAGGATAACCTTCAAGGTTTCTGACTCGTGGTTGCCTATGCCTCAGCATCGCAAAGGACAGTGACCGAGATAACCGAGTATTCGACGACGTCCGCCGATGCTCCTTTAGGATATCCGGCCGGTATCGAAGCGGAATTAAATCCAGGGGAAGAACATCGGCAATTCTTGCCTGAACATGTACTCACGATCGGAGACGTAAATTGGGGGCGGTTCCAGCGCCACGAAGCATGATTTCGATACTTGTCTTTGGCTCGTAGGCGACAGAGACTGGTCGAAATAGGAGGCCGTAGGCGAAACGGGCACCACCACCAAGGCAGAATGGTGGGAAGCTTCAGAAAAGGTGCACGTTTGAGAACCCTGATGCCGATATAGCCACGAGCAACTCAAGAAATCAATACCCGAGCCCCAGTCAACGTCCTAGCGGCTACAACCAATCCCGTGCCAGATGGCCCTGGTTGGGCAACTGTGGGACAGGGAGGAAAGAAGAAAAAAAGAACATGCCATTGACTGCTTGCATCTGAAAGCTCGTTGTGCCTTTGGGGACAAGAAAGAAACCGCCCCACAGGCCGGCCGGCAGCGCCAAGACATGGCAGTGATGATTGCGGAGAGAGGCCGGGCTTTGGGTCAGTTTCCTTGAGGATGCCTCGGCAGCGGTTGCAGAGGCGACCAGCCGCTACCTTCAGGGTGTGCCCGAACTGGCCATCTCGTCGACCACCAAAGCCAGAACCACATAAGCCAGGAGGGGGCCGAGATGGGGCGGGCGGAGGCGGCGACCGCGGCACGGCTGGACCGTGTCGGAGGCTGCCCCGCGGCTTTGCCCGTCTGCGCGCCCGAGGCGGTCCGTTGGAACACCCACTCACCTACCTACCTGCGGATCGGAGAATGACAGAACCAACTCATTCTGAAGGATGTGACTCGGTAGATGCAGGTCCAACGGCAGACGGTGGGTGCAGTGCGTTGCCGTGCTGGCAGAACGTTGCTCGGCCATCGTCACGCGGCAGCTGCGGGCGCAGCGGCCGTAACAGTCGCGAACAGGACACGGAGCCGAAGCAAACAAGCTCGTGGGGCATGCCCGATGTGTCATGCCCGATGTGCCATGCCGATCGCCGGCTTTCTGGGCGGCGCATGTTTGCAGTCTTGCCTTGCCGGGGGCCAGCCCGGCAGTCGACGGTCCGTCAGTCAAGACGGGATGAGGACATTACGGCCTATTAGTTAAAGCGGTCGCAGGACGTGGACATGGGCGATGGGCCGTGGTGTGATAGGGCTCAGGCCGAGTGGATGAGGCTCTCGTGGTGCCTTGTCTCGCTGATTGTAGTGTACATAGTACCCCCGGTTGGACAAGGGTTAGGCCCCCGCTCGGCCGCAAGCGAGGCCATCTTGGCCAATCAGGGGCCATGCTGGGCGCCTCGCATCTGCCTCGGACCCCTGGGGCGAGCCTCAAACCTCCCGCAGATGGAAACCTTGCGAACCAGTCCCTGATGGGCCAGGCCAGCCAACCATGGGGCGTCTGGTCTCAACTCTCCGACCTCGTCGACGCCCAGAGTGTTCCAGGTCCCGGCGATCCGACAGGTTGCGACAATGCCACGCGCCCCAGAACCCAACCCAGCCCTGGCTGTATGTACTTGTGGTCTTGCTGCTGCTGACGATGGTACCATAGTAAACTTCGACTGGCGGGAGTCGTGCCATCAGGTCGATATGGCCTGTCCGGTTTGGCTGACTCCTCTTCCTCCTCCTCCTCCTCCTTGATGAATTGAATCTGTGATTGCACATGCAATGTATCTACTCAAGTACCTAATGTATGTATATATGTATTGGTCAAACTACAGCCCCCCCCCTGAAACCCACTCGTGTCCATCTCGCATTCCTCGAGTATCACATCAAGTCCGCCCTGATGAATATCTTGCCATCCTCAAACTTGCCACGGTCCCCTCCCCCCCCTTACCCATTACCACGGCACCACGGCGCCCAGACGCCAGAGCCCCTGTCTCCCTCCCTCCCTCCCCTTGCGACACACAGACTTCTGCCGCGAACTGTCAATCGGACGACGACCCCACCCAACAGGTCACGTCGTTCCCTCCTCCAGCTCCAGGTGACATCTCGCCTCCGCCATCGTGATGCCTGTCGCATAACGCTGCTGCGCCTGCGTCTTCACTCCCCGTCACCTCTCCCTTTCCCCCATCTCTCGGATTGTCGCGCGTGTTTTAGGATTCCGTGCGAATCTTCTCTCCTGGACTCATCTCATCTTCTTCCCCTAACACCTTTACCTCTCGCTGTCCCAGCCTAATTGTAGTTCGACCTTGTCTCTGAGGCCTTGGCCACCTAAAACCTGTCCTTCCCGTCACCGCCCGACTTGTTTTGCTTTTTGTTACTTGGAGCCAGTCATCTACTACTACCACCTCCTACCGCGCATCACCGCGCATCACCCTGCATCTCCGTTGCTGAACTAATTAGTCTTCCCGCCAGCTGGACTTTGGAGGCGTCGGTCGACAAAACGGCAGGTCCACATCACAACCCTCTTTCGCTTTCGCATACGTACTACACCTTGAGCAACGCTCAGCCGCCGGCCGGATCAACCAACCACGCACGCCTACCGCACCGAGTTCGACCGGCCTAACTTTGTTGCCGAGGAGGCACAGAAGGCCGTCGAAGAGCCTGGGGTTACTCGAGGCAGGGAAGCAGGATTAGCATCAGCATCAGCATCAGCATCAGCATCAGCATCAGCAGCAGCAGCATCAGGATGCTGTGGCAAACAGGATTGACGGTTTTGCTCGCCGTCGGCGCCCAGGCTGGCGGTGTCGCCGACCTGGTGGCGGAAGGCGTCCTCACTGGACGTTCTCGCACGTCGATCGGGCAAAGAATGGAGGAACACGTCAGCGACCACGTCGTCGTTAGCCGCCAGGCATCGTCCACCGTGTCGCTGCAACAGAACGGCACCGTCAACATGGCCGAGTGGGAAGCCCAGGTCAACGCCGCCTGTCAAGAAGCACTCTCCAAGCTGCCGCAGTCAACCAATCCCTCTGGCACCTGCACGTGTTACAACCTACCGGTCCTCAACACAAAGACCGGCGCCTTCGAGGCGGACCTCAGGCTGTACCAGCTCAGCACGCCGAGGGAGGAATTCGCCGGTATCCCGCCCGACCAGGTCCAGGTCAGCCTATCCTACAACGGAGCCAGCGTCAGCCCCGTCACGGCCTCCACCGCGGCACAGAAAGTCTCCGGACCACAGGCAAGGCAGGCCAGCCCCGGCCTGCAGCTGCTGCAGACCTACCTCTTCGTCGGTCAGGTTGACCAGGACAAGATGCAGCTTGAGATGAACATGTAAGCCACCGTTGGACCCATCCCAGGCCCCGTGACGGAACCGGCCCTCCCTCAGAGAACGAGACTTGGATGCTGCGAGCACCGTCGTTGATCATTTCGGCACGGGTGGTGTGATGCGCGTCAAGTCAGCTCACCGCACATGATGGCTAATCTACCTCGCAGGGCCGCCCTAGAAGCGCTCGTCATGCCGACTGTGACGCTCTCCGCCGTCAATGCGGCCGGGCAAACCGTCAACACCACCGTGTCTTCGAACGAGGCAACCTTCCTGACCGGTGTGTTCTCCAATATGGTAGTGTTGTCGGACACGGCCAAGGCTCAGGCCGCGGTGGACGACGTCACCCAGGGGCTCAACAACGGGACGATAGCTTTCGTGCTGCCGGGCGTCAACCTGCTCATTTTCCCCATCGGCTTGATCATCTGTGGATCCTGGACTGTGATCGGCGCCGCTGTAATTGGCTTTGGGTTCTTCGAGAGGGTGCAGTATCGCGAGTCGTACAGGAGGAGGTCAGCCATCGCCAACAAGGGCTCTGCGTCAAGAAGGATTTGATGGCGTCTCAACCCCGACTATCGACACCTCTCGTGGATATGGAGCCATTCTGGGAGGAAGGAGGAAGATGATTGACAGGCAGATCCCCCCCGGCACCGTCTGCGCGAGCGCCTCTGCGAGGCTGCCTCTCCTACAATTCACCTGACTGGCGGCTGACCTGTTCTGTTTATGATCTATTACCGACCTGGCGGCCAGTTCATTTGAGCTTGGCACCAGGCATTGCATTTTAATGAGCATAGATAAGATTCTGATTCCACGAAGACATGACAATACTGTAAAAAGAGATTCAACACACAGTGCCCGTGGCCGGATCTAGTGCCCATTGCCAACCAACCAACCAACCAGCCTCTGTGCCCAAGCCAGCCCTGTCATGGGAACCAAGGTGTGCATGTCCGGAACAAACAAGACGGTGAGGCCCAACAGCCTCACCTCGGTGGCACTGCTTCTTTTGGACCCTCTGGTAGCCTCGTGATGCTGGCCTTTGAGCCTGAGCTGGCCGGGCTGGCCCAGCAATCGCGATCCCACACAGGTCAGATATGATAGGCCCATCACGTATGTCTGTGATCTAACAATATCCCACCCGGAATATAAGGCATGCGGATAGTGGGCCGGTGGTATAGCAAATTCTCCACAGAATCCTGAAACGCACCGTCAGATTCCGGTCCTGCAACGCCTCGCAAAACTCGCATCACTTCATGCGCCGACCTCAAAGCGCCCCCCCTTCCATCCTCATCGTGGGCAGGAGAGAGCCCTGTCTACAGACACAGCAGGGAGGACGAGAGGGATGAGGGGAACCGGATAGCCAGGATAGACAGGATAAACCACCCTGAAGAGACGCGGTGCACGATGCCTCGCCCCGTGCAATGGTGTCGAGGGATGATGTAGACTATCTATCTACGTACATACACACTCCCTCACTCTATTCAAGCCACGGTTTCTGCGCTGTTCGTCGGCCATTGGTTGTTGTACCGAAACTCCGGACCCCGACGCAGGGCTTTCCTGGGCCTGGGCACTCCACACCTCCGTCATGGTCCTCCTGCACTTGACGAGTCCAACTCCGGCACTGGGCAGACTGCGCTCCAATGGCCCGACATCAAAAAGGTGCCGTCCCGCGTGGACCGGCCGCGCCGCCCAAGAATGACAAGGCGTCATGGCCGCCCTGTCGCGCGAAGAACCACGCCGGCCCTCGCATTGCACCTCTCGTGCAATGCAGTCGATGAAGCTTCCGAGCAGCCGCCAATGACCCCAGGCACAAGGTCGCTCCAATTTCATGCTACACCTCGTGCCCACCTCCAATCAGGAGTGGCCCCTGCCTTGATCGACGTCTTGGGAGCTCATCCCTGGACCCTGTGCCCCCCCACCCCCATTCTGCTCGAGCAATGCCGCCGCATGAAGATGCCCATCTTCCAAGCTCACGGAGTGGGAGCCGCGACCTGGATGCCGGTCGACATGGCGCTTCCATCTTCATGCCCCCCGTGCTGCCCCTACCTCGCCCAGTGCCGTTATGGATCGCCAACGGCTTGAATGCCATGGGAGGCCTGCGCGCTCGGCTCTACCCAAGCGGCCATGGTCATGCATTCCATGCCCACACGAGTTGTCATGACGTGGGAAACGCCTCGGTTGTGAGGCTTGATTCGGCGCTGGAGTTCCCGCCGTGGTTGATTGCCTTCGCCTCGGGTTTCTTTTTCCAAAGCTCTCCTCTTATTCACGTATTGATTGGAAAGCAAGTGCGTTGCCCGCACCCTGTCGCCCTGCGGCCATCGCTCAAAAGCTTGAACACCGGCTTGAGCCATATATGATCCCTCCGGGCCAAACTTGTTTCACATTTCAAGTGGACTACCTGCCTCATCCTTCTGGAAGCCGTGTCATCCTCCAGCTTCCAATTGCACGACCTTGAGGAAGCTTCATTGCCGGTTACCTCTGTTCCTTTGCTTGTCAACACGCTCCCGGACCGGTGCCTCCAAGCACCCCGTCCCATCCCACCATGCTTGACGTCGCAGCACTCGTGCAGCAAATGCGCGACACGCTCTCGGAGATCCATGACACGATAACATCACTCGATACCAAGGGGCACGATGAGAAGCTGGACGCCCTCGAATCCCAGCGGGACGAGGTCTTCCGGCAGCTGCAATCTGCATTCGAGAAGGAGTCTGCCGAGTTGAGGCAGCTCCGCCAAGCTGAGCAAGACGAGATAGCCGAGAGACGCCGGAAGGAGGACGAGGAAATCGCAGCTCGGCGCAGGAGGGAAGATGAAGAAAAGGCCGCAAGAGAGCATGGCCAGGACGCCGAAAGAGAGAAGAAGCTAGAGAGTGAGAGGGAAGGCATCGAGCAGGAAACCGATGAAAAGATGGACCGCATCGAAGAGGAGGCGAAACGAATGCTAGATGCAGGCCACTACAAACTCAAGGACCTCGAAGAGAAACGAAGAGTGAGTCTCGTGGCTAACCCTAGGTCTGTGTGAAAGGCTCTGGCTAACACCTATGGCCCCAGGAAATTAATCGCATGATCGATGAGCAAATGAAGTCACCCTTGCCGCCTCCACCAGCGCGGAGACCTAGACGCGGTAAGAGAGCCTCGCAGGGCGTGTTCCCCGGTCAGACAGAACCAAGTCGGCCACAAGAGACTGGAGCACCCCACGAGGCTCAACCGCAGGATCAGACCCGGGAGGTTGAGAAGTCTGCTTCCCGCGGCGTCGAGCCCAAGGAGGGCCGAGAGCAAGACCTCCCACAGGAAGAACCGCAGCTTACAAGTCCCCCGACATTGGCCAGTGGCCCAGAGCAGGCGGAGATCGAAGAGGGACGGCCATCCCAAGGTCAGCCGCAAGAGGAGGTCGCAGAATCTGTGGACCGTAACGAAGACCACAACGACAAGGCAGCAGGCCACCAAGATCGAAGTTTAGTCTTGGATCAAGAAACCGCGCCAGAGAGCCGGCCCATGGGCGATACCAACATAGGATCTCCCGAAGCTCAAGGGGCAAGTCAGGCTTCGGTTCCCGAGCAACTGATTGGCGAGGATCAGAGTAGCCCAAGTCGGATCGCAGATCAAGCTGCATCACCCAGTGAAAACAGCCAGCAGCAAGAGGCCGCCACGGGCAGCAATGACGGCGAGAAGGGGGATTCAGGTCGCGAGGATCTCGCCCAGGACGAACTCGCACTGGGAAATTCCCATACCGAACCACAAGAGCTCGACAACGGTGGCTCTCGAAAGCAACCCCGAAGTGACAACGGGGATGCCTCAACAGCCACACCAACTCACGGCCAAGACAAAGATTTGGGAGCAGAAGGTCAAGGCCTGGGCAGCAGCCAGGATAATGCTGGACAAAGCACGGGTCTGCCAGAGGCGAACGACCAGCAAGGCTTTGAAGCCCGAGGATATTCTAGTTCGCCAGAGGAATCCGCTGCCAGTGAAGCTCATCCCCCCGACCAGCCGGTTCATGAGGCAGAAGCAGACCCCGGCCTCTCTCAATCAACAAATGAAGAACCAAACACCTCGAACGACCCAGAAGAGCATGGGGAACAAGGAAGCTTTAATCACCATGACTTGTTCCACGGAGTCGCCAAAGGCGGCGCCGCCGAGGAGTACGTCAAGGCGGCGGAGGCCGAGTCCGTCCAAGAGACACAGCTCGGAGGAGTCACGTCTTCCGTGCCAGAGCAGAATGCATCCAGTGGGAACGACGAGTCCCGCGAGCAACAACATGAAGCTTCTAGCCGCAGTATCGAGGAACATCAGGAAGCCAAATCAAGCAGTTCCACAACCGGTCAAGGCATCTCAGAGGACACCAGCCAAGCACAGGCCGATGGACAGCCGTCACCTGCGTCTGCACCAGCCAACTTGGTCAAAGAAGAGCCCCGGTCACCTGTGCAAAGCGAGCACGAAACCAGTCGGTCGCGGACCGGGGATAGTGACAATTTCGACCACGACCGGCCTCACGACGAGCTTACAACGCTCTCGGAACAGCAGGTTCAAATCAGCCCTGATCAGCCCGAACAAGGCCAATCTGAAGATGTGGGCAATCCTGCCGGTCTAGAGAGCCGAGACGAGAAGCCCTCTGCGTCCTCCCCCGAGAGCCCCGTTGTGAATTCATCACATGGTGAACGACAGCAGGAGCCAGAGCCTGAGCAGGACCTGCAGAGCGGCAGTACCTCAACGGAGCCAGACGCTGGAGTGAGCAAAGCCAATGTGGACGAGGCATCGGTGTTCAAAAATGATGCTAGCGGTGACCAGTCTGCCTCACAACATCAAGAGCGCCGAGGGAGCGAACAGCGCGACGTTACTCTAGAGTCTGTGCATGAGCAGCAAGCGCGTTCGGACCATGACGCGGTATCGGGACTTCGACCGGGTTCTAGTGGTCATCGCGACCCGAGTAGCCCCGGCACAAGTACTCCGGGGACAACTGGCCATGATGCTCGACTTGAAAGGCATCCCGGAGATAAACCAGAAACTGGGAGCGTCAAAGGCCATGAAGAGGTCGAGGAGGTTCATGAGGCGCGTGAAACCTCCTTCGGCGATAGTTTGACAGGGAACCCGGAAACACCACGACAAAGTACACATGATACCCCAGACATCGTGGAGCCAGGAAACATCGACGCTTTCCAGCATGAATCGGCGAGCGAGCAAGAACCTGGCGACAAGCGAAGCGACTCAGGCTATGAGACTGGAATGGCTAGCAGTCGAAACCTCGAGGATTCCACCACCACCCTGCACGAAGACCAGCATGAACATCAACATCCACCCGCCGAAGAGGTCGAGCAAGCTGTTCTCAGTGCGCCTTCTGAAGGCGGACAGGAAACAACAAGAGGATCGCGGCCCGAGCAATTGCTAGAAGGTTCGGGAAAAGGCGTGTCTCCTCCCAGACTGGGAGGAGATCTCCCAGGCTCAGACGACCGTCCAGTAGAAGAGACTTTCGATCTCTCGGGGAGTGAGCCCATACCTGGCACTATTACGCACGGAAAAGATGCGACTGAGGACCACGAAGAGGAACGTGCGGACGGGGCCGTCAATGAGCAAGACGTCAGTGAGCAACAGACAGCTGGCGACACGACGGCTGGGACCTCTGCTATTGACAATCAGCGGAGCGAAATTAGCGACGACAAAAGTGAGAAGCAAGATCTGGAACAGGCCATCTCAGATCAGTCGCCAACCGAGGCAGGCCACCACAGCGCCCAAGCAGGCGCCCAAATTGTGGCCCCTGGCGCAGATAGCACCGTAACAACTGATACGCATAGCCAAGTAGTGGAACAGCGGCACGAGCAGCGAGATCTCAGTGAGGGCGAATCGCTTACGCAATCTGGTGAGACAGAGAGCAGCTTGAGGACTTCCACCACTCCAGAGCCCCCAAAAAAGGGGTCCATGTCCGACAACGACGAGGTGGAGCAGACACACCCTGTGGATGATGACGACAGCCTGACCAGTGATGATACTCAACAAGACAAATTGCCGGGAGATCAAGTTGTTCAGAGGGTCGGTGCTCCCTCTCCTCAAGAGCAGAAGTCTGAGCCGACCGGGGTATCCGAGTCACCGATAGCCCACGATGCCAGGTCGGATAACTTCGGATCCTGGGGCAGCGGAGCCTTGAGTCCTCCAGGGGACGAGAACGAATTCAGCTTCAAGAAGAGAGCGGATTCAGTTCAGGTTGGCAGATCGCAAGGACCGGCAGATCGTGGCGCCGACCTGCCCTCCGTCAGCACAGACGGGCCAAACGAGGATGCCGATGAAGGCTTGTTTGCCGTGCCTCCTACGCCGCGCCATGGAGTGGACCAGGACAAGCCCTCAGAACCCCAGGTTTCCGGCGAATCGGAGCCTCCCAGTCGGGGAAGCAGCCGACATGGTTCTACTGGAGGGGACACATTGTCCCCGCAAGCGGCTGAGAGGCCGGGAGGTTTAGACGATGCGAAAAGGGGCGGAGGGCTTGTGCCGGGGGCTACTGGATTTGAAGAAGACACACACCATGAGATTCCCCATAGCCCCCACGACGAGCCGCGAAGTCGCCCGGATATCGCGGAAGCAACTGGCAGCCTCGAAGATGGTCAGACAGCAGGACCAACCCGGGGCTCAGAGCGTTCCCCGAGTCGCGGAGAAGCGGACAGGAAGCAATTGGAACCGCAATTACAGGACGAGACTCAGGGTCTGCTTCACGCGGCCTCAGCTGACGATCCTGACGGAGATCAGGGCCAAGGGCATGACGTCCGCTCGGTTCCAGCTCCTGGAGAACAGCCAGCTTCGAGTGAGACGCATTTACGCCAGTCTCTGCAACCTGAGGCGTCCTCTTTGGAACAGCAAGTCAATGATACATCAAGCCAGGCAGATGTGAACGAAGATCACCAAGTAGAGTCGCAGGTTGGGGCACAGAGTCAGTCACGTGGTACCGATGGCGAATCTGACACAGAACCGTACGGTATGACAAAGGTCAATGACGCCAGTCAGGAAGATTTGCCCCCGAGCAATGATGAAGGCCAATCCGTGGAATCATCGGGCGATACCAGTCACCCTAAAGTGGTCCAGGAAGACAACAGCCGTCAGGAAATGACACCACCACCGAATTCGGAGCGAGCAGAACAAGAAAGCGGGGAGAAGCGGAGCCTCGGTGGACAGGATCAAGTCCAACGCGATGAAGTCTCTGAATCTCGCACTCGCGAAGACTCCCATTTCCCAAGTGTTTCATCTGAGGAACAGAGCTCGTCTGATGGCCAAGAAATCAACAAGCACGTCGGCGATGCGCCGCAACCGAGACAAGACGAGACGCAGCACCCAGACCCTGAATATGGATCAGAAGTGAATCAAGTGCAACACGATCACGCAGATCCTGGTCAAGTAACCAACCAGGCGTTGCCTGACCACCCGACCCAGCGTCTCGCTGCCACACAGCCGACCTACGATGGCGAGGGATATGGCGTGACACCCTCTAGTGAGTATAGCAATGACCCGCTCGCGGACTCAGCGCCTAAGCAGGATGAGACGCATTCTGCCGGCGACTCTGCCGATGCCCCCCAACCTGAGACATACAGCCAGCACATGCCATACTCCGCCCATCCCACTGTCAATGACGCCGCGGACAGCGGCTCGGAGGCATTCGAAACGCCACTCGAGTCCGCCGACTTTCGAAAGTCCCGGCCGGATAGCCGATCAGAGACATCGGGCCATTTTACACAAGCACTCGACCGCCTCCCGGATGAAAGCGCGCACACAGTACAAGGAACCGACGATCTGTTTGACGACACCGACGATGCCGAAGACGAGGATGACTACGGTGAAGCCGTCGTCCATCAGCCCTCAGGTGAGGCCGCTGAGAGCTCTCCAAGAGCAGAAAAGACCGTTTATTCTACACGAGGTGACGAGAACAACACAGCCTTGGGTGGACACCGCTCGTCGCTCAGTCTGGGCAGCACCGGGCACCGCTCGCAGGGCAGCCTCAGCAGTTTGCGCGACACAACTCCTGTGCGGCCAACCTTCGGGTCTTATATTGGAGGGCCGAGCATTGTTCGTGCGGATTGGGCAGCGGAGTACGAAGAAGAGCTGCGGCCGCCTTCTCTGAACCCGACGCCACAGTTGGGTCCATCCACTACGCACGATACACCCGAGATCAGCCCTTTCGCTCTGCGCAACACACCGATGGCAAGCCAAGTGAGTGATCAAAGGGGCCTGAGCTCCAGCATGTGGAACCCAGGAAGGCCACCGACGCCAAATTCTACAACATCGCACAGCAGTAACCCGTTTGCGACGCCTCACCGGGGGCCTGTCGAGCCTGACCTCGAGCCCTCGCTGTTTGTGCCCCGCGACGTCACACATGGCCGCCAAGACTCTGTTCCGGCGTCCTTGCATAGCCAGACCACGCTTGACTCATCATGGTCGTCGCCGGTGCACTCGTCTCTCCCTGTCGACAGACACGAGCCTGTGATCCGCGACAGCTGGCCAGCTCCGGCGCCCGGCTACCAGCAGTATCTTTCGGGCTTGGCTTCGCGTCCACGTGGCGACACTACGAGCACGACCGCCGAGTATGACCCCTTCAGACCCGACAATGTCAGCGCACCCAGCGGCCACAACGCCGCGAAACCTTCGTCAAGCTACAATTCATTCCTCCAACGCGGGCGTGCCGAGTCTTCAGTCAGTGCTGCCCCCAGCAACCCAAGTGTCAGCAACAGCCCGAGCCGTGGCAGCGCATTATTCGCAAAGATGAGGAATATTTTCGAGCCCCAGGGCTCGAGCGCCGCGACCGGCGCCAACGACGTCCCTACGAGCCCAGGAAAGACTCGACCTGTATCGGGAGTATTCCACCCCGCCACCTCTGCCCAGAGGAAGTCTCAGGACGATCTCGCAGTGCAGCGCGATGAGGAGCGCGGCGGGTTTCTGAACGAAGCGGATCATGACATTGATGAGCGTAGTGCATTTCTGAGAAGTGATGGGCAGCCATCGGGTCATGTGGCATATGATGACGTGCTTTGAACACGCTCGGACCGGGGCGAAGATCACAAGCAACGGCCAGGGCCCGTAGCGAGACCCAGGTTGAGAAAATTCGTGCGGACGATCGACTTACGCGCCGAATCAGCCGACGATGTGCACTGTGAAAGGACGGTGACTGTGGCTGAGGGAAGGGTGAGCTCTGCGTACACGACCAACCCTGTGGTAGCGTCAGAATCGGAGTTTCGTCTCGCTTGGCTCTGGGTGGAAGGTTGGAGAGCCCAGCTGCGCAAAGGCGGTGACACGGTAGAGAGGGCCAGGTGGGAATGGAGAGTAGATGATTTGCTGAGGACGAGCCGGGACAGCAAGGCGAAGGATAATATCCCTGATATCGTGGCAAGGCTGCCGGGGACTCTGAGAAAGAGCAGTAATCATAGTAAAAGGAGGCGTCATGGAATGAGGGAGAGTGTGCACTGGCTGGATGAGGATCGCCACACGACCAACATGGATGAGCGAGCATCTTGACCTTTTTTATTGTTCTTCTTTTCTTGCTTGTTTGCGTAATCTTTCTTCCGCAATGACCATACACTCTTGAAAATGAACAATTCAATCTTCAGGCACATTCAACATAACGGACGTCATTCTCAAGTCGAGCTCCACTTGCAGCCCACGGTTGCCGGTAACCTCAGATGAGCCCCGTCCAATGCAGACGGGTTGCAACCCTTGCGGCAGGGCGTCTCCGAGCCTCAGCGGCGATTGGAGCAACATCTACTAGTAGATCCAAGAGGGTAAAAGTCTGGTGGCAGCAGCCTCTGCTCTAATTGCGACCCCCCGGATAAATACCAGCTACATGTCACATCTCATGTGCCGGCATATTATTGCGGAGCAACCTAGATTGACTCCCAAATCCAGAGCTTCTTGAGTGCCTTTGTGTGTGACATCCAGCCAGCGCTCGAACATTTGAATTTGTTTTCGGACTGTGAAGCGCCGACGGGGAACCGGATGCAACTTTGAGATCCGCTAGCATTACCTGTGAGGATATTGAGAGCGACCCCAAAAGATATAGGTATAGGTAGGTATATAATGGCAGCATTCTCAAGTCATTTCCAAACCGAACAGTTGAATTCCTAAACCCACAGTACCAACCGCAGGCCTGTGTAAAGCAGCGGCTTCCAGCCGGGATAGAAAGGACAGCCATCATTCATCATGAAGCTTCTCTCAGCTCTACTTGGGGCCACCATGCTGGCCGCCGCCGCCAGCGGCTCGCCGACAAGCTTTGACGATTTGATGACGCCCACGGCGCCCCTCAAGCGAGCTGCCCAAGCCATCAGCCAAGTAACCAACTTCGGTGCCAACGCGTCTGGGACTAAAATGTACATCTACGTGCCGTCGAAGCTTGCGGCAAACCCGCCTATTATCGTCGCGATACACTACTGTACCGGGACCGCGCAAGCTTATTATAACGGCTCACCATACGCACAACTCGCCGACCAGAAGGGATTTATTGTGATTTACCCAGAAAGTCCTTACAGCGGGACGTGCTGGGACGTGAGCAGTCGTGCGGCACTGACGCACAACGGAGGTGGCGATAGCAACAGCATCGCTAACATGGTCACCTATGCGCTGAAGCAGTACAATGGGGATGCGACCAAGGTGTTTGTCACCGGCAGCTCATCTGGCGCAATGATGACGGTGCGTATCCTTGGGCAGAGCAACTTCGCAACCGACCTTGTCGGAGAAGGTGTTATCGTACGGTGCTCAGCCATGCTGACCTATTTTGCTTTAGAACGTCATGGCGGCGACATATCCAGAAATGTTTGCTGCAGGAATTCCTTACTCAGGGACCCCAGCCGGTTGCTTCTACAGCCAGTCTGGTGGTACCAACGCTT
Source organism: Diaporthe aspalathi (assembly GCA_001447215.1). Classification (NCBI taxonomy): domain Eukaryota; kingdom Fungi; phylum Ascomycota; class Sordariomycetes; order Diaporthales; family Diaporthaceae; genus Diaporthe; species Diaporthe aspalathi. The sequence continues at coordinate 41,973 of LJJS01000906.1, forward strand.
GGAACAGCTCTTGTGCAAGTGGTCAGATTCACAGCACTCCACTTGTCTGGGCAGGGGTAAGGCATACGCTGCTTGTGCTATGAGCTTTAGTTGCCACAAATGCTGACAAATTGCAGATGGTCAAGAATATGTACCCAGGCTACACAGGGAGCTATCCAAAGATGCAGGTGTATCACGGCAGTGCTGACAGTACCCTGTACCCGAGCAACTACAACGAGACAATCAAGCAATGGGCTGGGGTCTTCGGTTTTGACTATACCAAGCCCGACACGACCGCCGCGAACACACCGCAGAGCGGCTACACCACCTACAGTTGGGGCAACCCGGTCAAGCTGCAGGGGATATATGCCAATGGAGTTGGACACACAGTACCTATTAGAGGGAGCGATGACATGAAATTCTTTGGGCTATAAGGAACAGTTCAATGACAAGAAATCGTCAGGTGTGGAAGCCGTCGCGATTGGTCCCAGATGAAGTCAAGTAGTGAATGGTGCTTCCAGGCCATTGTGTGAGCAACATCCGAGGGAATCAATTTACTCAAGGATTCCTTTATCTGGTAGCCGAGTTCGGCCTCATGTTCCCCCACGTCAAATCATGCCACACTGGGCTTAGGAAACCTAACAGGTCATTGCCTGCACCATGTGATTCTGTGGCTAAACCTTGCTTTGAAACATGCCATTCGTTTCCTTCCTGCGCATTGTACCAGTCTTATTTTCCCAGGGCGCCAAACCACATAGCCTAAGTCCTGAAGTTATAGGCCGGCAGTAGGCCAGGTTGAAGCCAAGGTCACTAAACGTCATACTAAAACTCATAGCTGGCAATGACCTTCCAGACCCTGAAAATACAATTTACAGGACGTTGAAGGGCCATACAAACATACTTATATCAAGGAGCCCACTAGATTGCGTGTTGGCCCAGGAATACCATGGTCTTCAGCCGTGCCGCTTGGCCAGTGCTTCACTGGCATGTCTTGGTGTCCTCCGGCAACGCCAAGCCAACATACTGTACATACACACCAATATTTGCAAAAGTGGAGAGCTCGTTTCACTGCTTGCTTGGCCTCAGAAGCAGAGACTGGAAAACAAAAAAAAAAATGCCTCAGCCCATAACAAACAAATTGGTTGGTTCAGCCAGGTTCAGATCGCCGAAGAGCAAGCGCCAGAAACAACACCAAGTACCAGCGGTCAAGAGCTTCGCCATACCTGACCGCTTAAAGCAGGTGGTTGAGCGAGCTGGAAACAAGAAATGCCTCTTTAAGCTTAGATTCCTCATCGCCGATCTCAACGGAGTACAGCGCCTTGCCTTGGGTCTCGACTCTCGCGTCAAATTTCGTGATTGGGAACCTCGAGTTCTCCCAAGGCGAATTCAGATCATCATGGCACTCCCGCTCTTGTGTCCGTTCCTCTACTGATCGAGACAAAAGATCACACCAGTACATTTTAACATCAGCGACGCTTAGCAGCCGTATCAATCAACCTTGCTCGCCCAAATCCACAATACTTACGTGCGTGTTATCTCGCGAGCTCCTCGGTTTTCTCGGCCTGAGGGCCTGCCACGACCTTCGAATCATTTGTGACCGATCCAATTTTTAAAGTCAGACCCCACTAAGCTGTTTCTGAGTTGTGGGGAAGTGTATGAAGTCAAGATATACATACCCATCACATGTCCGGGTGCATATCTGGAGACGCTCGACAGATGGTCACTGAGAGCTCGCCTGTGCCATCTATTTTCTAATACCAAAGTGCTTGATTTGGTGCTCTGCTGTATCTGAACAGCCGTCAAGGGCCAGGAAGCATGCCGTGACAAGTTTGGAACCAACTCATCGTTGTCGGTCGACTGTCCGCTTCGAGATTCAGCCAGTCGTTGATTCGTCCCGAAGCTCTCTGATGACCTTGGCTTGCAACGAATGGCGACCTCCAAAATAATACATGGATGCTCTCGGAGGCGAGTTCTTACTTGGATTAGCCTATGATTCACGGGTTGCATCGTGTCCTTGACGCGAGATGCGAATTTCTTCATACGAGGGACAGATCTTGAGGAAAGCCGTCATTTCGTACTCTTGAATTCAAGGTTGGATCGAAAGGAAGCTCTCATTTAGGAAAGTCGACAAGGTCGGGGTGGGATCTGTGGCCCAGAGATTTTAAAAAAATATTTTAAATATATTTATTAATTTAAACCTTTTATTATTTTATTATTTTATTATTTTATTATTTTATTATTTTATTATTTTATTATTTTATTATTTTATTATTTTATTATTTTATTATTTTATTATTTTATTATTTTATTATTTTATTATTTTATTATTTTATTATTTTATTATTTTATTATTTTATTATTTTATTATTTTATTATTTTATTATTTTATTATTTTATTATTTTATTATTTTATTATTTTATTATTTTATTATTTTATGATTTTATTATTTTATTATTTTACTATTTTATTACTATTAATATTATATTAATTATTAAATGCTAAGCTTTTAAATAGTTATAAATATATAATAAAATAATATGTATTTTAATATATTATTTTTTATTAAAATAAAACTTATAACGTGGTTTACCATTACTCCGCCAGTATCACCATTCCGCCACTT
>LJJS01000907.1:1326-65672 GCA_001447215.1 Diaporthe aspalathi
CCGGGGTTATTAAAACGGGTCCCTAGGGTGCTATTATATTAGCTTATAACAAGTTAATAAACTGGCTAAAAAGTAGCTATTTATTAATACTAGCTATTTACTAGTAAACTATATTATATAAAATAATATTATATATTATATATATAGCTATATTTAGTTTTAAATTAAATAATAAATAATTTTATATATTATAATAAGCGGACACTTATTTCGAACTACCCTGTATATCTAGCATGCAAAAGGCCTTCGAGCCTCCCGTCTTCAACCCTTATTCTCAAAGGAGAGGGCTTAGCCGGACTTGAAGAAGAATATTGGTTTTTGTCGTGGTCTTTCAGGATCAGACTTGATAATGCGTCGACCGGAGCGGCAAGCCAAGACAGCGCTCCTGGCAGCGTTGCCCGAGGGCCCCCGCTCATGCCTTGCCGGTCCCAGCTGCGTTCGGCTCGATTCCATCCAAGAACAGCCATCGAGCAACTAGCTTGATGAGCTGGGTCGTTTCCACCACGCGGCCGAAAGATTCCTTCAGGACAACTCGAGACTGGGCCGCAACTCTTGGTGACGATGCTGCTGACCTTGAAAGCACCGCAAAGTGCGTCACAAGCGGTCCCTTTTCAATCAGCACCCCTTCTGCTACCTTTCTTCTTCCTTCCCTTTCCGACGGCGGTGCTTCGCCCCTCTTCCTCATCACTGCTGTCCTCCTTGGCCCTGGCCCTCTTCTTACGGGCCTCCTCCTTCTGCTCTAGTGCTCTCTTTCCAAGCAGCTTGCCCCTCAGGTCCCTTGTCTCGGCCGCCCTAGCATCGTCTGCTGCCTCCTGGCCAGCGGGCACGTGGCCTATGCCTGAGTTCTCAGGCACCCCTTCGTCGTCATCCTTTTCTGTGGCTCGGGGCTGGGAGAACGTCTTGCGCTGCTGTTGCTGTGACTTCTTCAGGCTGGGGCGAGGTGAAGATTTGTCTGCAAGGGAGGAGAAGGAAAACTTGGGCTTCTCGACCCCGTTGTCTTCCTGCTTTGACTTGGCTGCTGTTGAAGCACGGGGTTTTGCGTTGCCGGTCAGGCCAGTGGAGTGTTTTGAGATTGAAAGGTTGACCTTATTCATAATCTGGTCAAAGTCTACGGCCTTGGGAAGCCCGTCGGTGTTTGATGGTGCCATCTTTACTTTTGTGCTTGGGGCGTTCAAGACCTGGTTGAAGGTGATGAAATGGACCGCAAAAAAGATGAAGACTTGAGTGAAGTCATGCATGTGAACTGAGAGGCCGGGGCGATAAACGCTGTGGCCCACTGTCTTATCGGACTAGGAGCTTGGGCCGCGGAACAGGGGTCACTTACACCACTGGAACCGTACTGCAGTCGACCAGCCTCATGTATTGACTGGGAATGTACAAGATTTTTTGGACAAAAGAATCAGTCAAAGAGGCTATGGGAGCAGGAAATCGCTACAGGATTCTCCGGGTTTGAGAGGCTCTATTGCGATACAATGAGCGACATTGCGGATTCCTTGGAACCAAGGACTGACGCGATACATAGTATACGTTCTTTGGAAATTTGCTTCAAATTGATTCAGATCAGCCTGGTTCTTGGCACTGGTGCTTCCATTCTGAGACGTCGCTGTCATCTGTCACCCCATGCCATGCACGCGCTGGAAATTGAATCATCAATTCGTGTCCTCACCCGGTAGAGAAGCCTCAAGCCATATCGCCTTTCTCAGCCTCGTGGAAAGCGACCGGGACCCCGTCTCCCGGACAGCCTACGATTTCCGCCTTATGGTACTGCGCATACCAGTCGCCCCGGTACTCGACGCGGTCATATTTTTGAAGGATACGCACCACTTGGGGGTTGAAAATCAGCAAGATGGCAATCGAGAGGGCGGATGTGCGAGGCTCAACTCACAAGCGAAAGCCATTTCTGTCATGGCAAAGTTCTGGCCAACACATATCCGCGGCCCTCCATTGAATGGGACATACTGCCACGCCTTTGGTGTCCAGTGGTCCCACCTGTCCGGGCTGAACACGGCCGGGTCTGCAAACTTTTCGCTCTGCGGCGGGTAGAGATCTGCACGGCGTTGCATCGATAGGGTACTGTAAATCACGATGTCTTCCTTCAATACAGCAATATCCGGCTGGCCTGGCTGGCCCGGCAAGGTGGTGTCCTCGAGAGCCGCGCGCAGGTTATACGGCACAGCTGGGTACAGCCGCAACGTCTCGTTGAGGGTGTGCGTGAGGTAGGTCATGTTTTTCAGGTCCTCGTATGTAGGCGCCCTGTTTTCCCCGACGGTCGAGAGGATCTCGTTGCGCAGCTTGGTGTATATGGCCGGGTACTGTGCAAGCTCGTAGATGGTCCATGATAGCGTCGCAGCGGTCGTGTCACGGCCGGCTAGCAGGATGGCCATAATCTGGTCGCGGATGACCTTGGGATTCCTCGAATAGCGGGCGATACTGTGCAGGAAAGTAGCACTCTTGTCCGACTTGGAGAGCTTATCAAGTTCGGACGGGGGCAGTGCCAGCGCCTGCTCGATGTAGGGCTTCATGAACCTCTCCAGCACCCGGATGCCCCTGTTGTATCGCCGCTTGGGAACCAACCACCGGAATGGGCTGTCACGGTCGGATCTATGTGAGCCATCCAGACTTTTCAGGTCGGGGGACCTTACTTACGCGAGAATTGTGAGCATCATCTGGACCCGCTGAACTTCGGTGAAGGCTTCAACAAACTCGTGTTTGGGGCTGAGGCCGTCAGCTCGTGCGTCCCACGTATCCTGTGCCACTAGAACTCACTTGTTCAAGCTATTGACGCTAGTGCCAAGCAGAAAATCTGTCGTGACATCGAGGGTCATGCGATAGAACAAATCACAAACGTCGACCGTCTCCCCGGAGGAAGGTATCTTTGAAATCAAGGTCTGGGTCCACCTCTCGAAAATCTCAATGTCCCGGACCTTCTCCTTGATGAACATTGGGCGGATAAGGCCGCGGCTGTCTGACCACAACTGGCCATCGGTGGTAAAAATGCTGTCGCCCAGGAACGGGCTCCACGTCTCGTGGAATCGCTCTCCCTTCCCGAAATCGGAGAATTTGGACGTCAATATAGTCTTCACATGGTCCGGGTCTCTGGTCATGATAAACCTATGCTGTGCCGAGATGGATATCTCGACACAGTTGGGGCAGGCCGGGGGCGATGACTTGTACAGGCCATCGTAGAACTCCAGCAGCTTGTTCTGGCCCTGTTTGACGGCAGCATCGATGAAGAAGGGAAGGCCCATGAGGGGGTTCGTCGCCACGACGGGCGACCTCACAGCCCCGAGCTTCCTGATCTTGTTGTCGACGTAGGCTGTCATCAGGACATAGTAGGAGAAAATGAGGCCAAAGACAATGAGGCTCAGGTAGGCCGGCCCGAGGGCAAGGATCTCCCGGAACATGGTGAGGTGCCGGAATGGCTTGTGAAAGTGACGTTGCACGGTGCAAGATTCAGTTTGGCGGATGTAGGGTGTAGTCCAGACAGGTTGGTGAACTCCGTCCGGCAGGTTTTCCGAAGTACTCGTGCCGACGAGTGCCAGGTGAACGAGGGCATGTAAGTCTTATAGCATGTGCCGTCTGATGTGTGGCGGTTCTCGTACAAGCTCAGATGTTGACAAGCATATCAATGAAACCTCGGCTGGATTTGCAGGCTATGCATGCATGAGCAGTCGAGGCTGGGTGCTTGCACATTGTGCTAAGGCAGCCCAGCACATCTATCACAACGCATACACGCACCGCACAGCAGTGGGCTGGCTGGCTGGCTGGCTGGCTGGCGGCTTCGAAACACCCTTGAACAGAGGAGCGAGGACACTAGTCGCCGTTGGTGAGATGAAGTGACGCCCCCCAGCAGCCGGATGGCCCAATGACAGCGGCGGATCCATGGTCCATTGACCACTGCCGTGGTTTCGAGGTGTAGGCCAGCTCACCCGAACGATGGATGGCCGGACGAAACAGCCGCAAGGATATGCCCAAAGTGGAAATCCAAGAGAAGAGGCGGGCTCTCGTCGCAGGGAATGCCGGCGCAGGTTCCCGGACCGGGGTCTCGAGGTCGAGGTGCTCCCCGAGTTGGAGGGCAACCCCGCAAACTCAAAAGGCTAGATCGTCGATTGACGGCCTCGAGACGGCGAACATGGTGTGCAGGGCACTTCACCTGACAGCGCCGTAATTTATAGATCGAACTACCCGACGTGAAACGGCCATGGGGCGGGTCCGAGGTTGCCCAGGGAGCGCTTCTACTCCCAGCACGGCCATGGTGCATGAGCAGGCAGGCAATGGAGTTTAAAAGACGACGATGCTCGCTTGGTCAAACGTGAGCCTTTTGAATTTGTCAGGCAGTCCAATCTTCGGTACGGGGATTGGCTGCAAGCGACGTTGAGGCCAGAGCGGTCGAGTGTCAGTCACGGTCGAGGGTCTGGGGCGTTGCCACGCCATGACCAGAACATTAGTCCATCCCATGAGCATCAGTCCGATGGGCTGTCGCGAAAAGAAATCCGAGCGATGCGGATGAGTGCTTACCCAGCATGGGCGGGATGAGCAGAGCAGGATGCGAGCTTTTGACAGTGTGAGGTTCATGAGGTTCGTGAGGTTCGTGACCCTCGTGAGCTTAGCTTCTTCTCTCAGGCTCAGTTCAGAGTTTACAGCTTGTGTCGGCCATACGAGCTACGCCATGGTTAAGTACTTACTTGGACTATGTTGTAGCAAGGCCCAGCCTGCCGAGGTGTCGCAGCGCCGGCTCTTAGGCCCAAGGTTCCAAGGTTCCCGTGTCACTGGGCCGGAAATTCCCGCTGCTGCAAAACGACTCAGGCTTGAGAGAACAAGCTTGCCAGCTGCCAGCTGCCGCAGCAAACCGCCCAGGGGTCGTCTGTCTGCATTCGACTTGGCAACCTCGCGATTTTCGATCCTACGCTCTGCACCTCAGCCTTGCCTTGCCTCGCCTGTCCTTCCTTACGTTCCTCTATCCGGGCGTCGCTCAGCACACACATACACACAAACACCCCAGCAGCCAAGATGTTCAGGCTCGCCCGCAGTCGAGCTGTGGCCTCGGCCTTTGCCGCGCCCAAGGTAAGTCTGTGCCGTCCTTATCAGCTGCTCCAAAAGACTTCTCGAGCTCTGAAACCGCACTGCTTCGGGACACATAGACTGATACCAGCCGCCTGCAGGCGTCTCCCTCCGTCAGATTCCCCGGCCTCGCCCAGCAAAAACGGAACCTCTCCATCCACGAGTACCTGTCTGCCGACCTCCTGCGCCAGGTATGCCGCATCTGACAGAACCCAACCTGCACCCAGCAGCGCCTGCGCCGCTGTCCGAGCTAATAATAACCCATCCTCGCAGTATGGCATCGGCGTTCCCAAGGGCTCCGTCGCGAAGACTGCTGCCGAGGCCGAGGCTGTCGCAAAGCAGATCGGCGGCGAGGACATGGTCATCAAGGCCCAGGTCCTTGCTGGTGGCCGTGGAAAGGGAACCTTCGATAACGGCCTCAAGGGTGGTGTCCGTGTCATCTACTCGCCCACCGAGGCCAAGATGTTCGCCGAGCAGATGATCGGCCACAAACTCATCACCAAGCAGACCGGTGCCGCGGGTCGGCTCTGCAGCTCCGTCTACATCTGCGAGCGCAAGTTCGCCCGCCGCGAGTTCTACCTCGCCGTGCTCATGGACCGCGCCTCCCAGGGCCCCGTCATCGTCTCGTCCTCGCAGGGCGGCATGGACATCGAGGGCGTCGCCAAGGAGAACCCGGATGCCATCAACACCAACTACATCGACATCAACGTCGGCGTCACCGACGAGGTCGCCACCGAGATCGCCACCAAGCTTGGCTTCAGCGAGCAGTGCGTCGACGAGGCCAAGGAAACCATCAAGAAGCTGTACCAGATCTTCCTCGAGAAGGACTCGACCCAGATCGAGATCAACCCCCTGTCAGAGACCTCTGACCACAAGGTCATGTGCATGGACGCCAAGTTCGGGTTCGACGACAACGCCGACTACAGGCAGAAGGAGGTCTTCTCGTGGCGCGACACCACCCAGGAGGACCCCGACGAGGTCCGTGCCGCCGAGTCCGGCCTCAACTTCATCAAGCTGGACGGTGACATCGGCTGCCTCGTCAACGGTGCCGGCCTTGCCATGGCTACCATGGACATAATCAAGCTGAACGGCGGCCAGCCTGCCAACTTCCTGGACGTCGGTGGCGGTGCCACCCCGGCCGCCATCAAGGAGGCTTTCGAGCTCATTACCAGCGACCCCAAGGTCTCTGCCATCTTCGTGAACATCTTTGGTGGTATCGTGCGATGCGACGCCATTGCCCACGGTCTCATCAACACCGCCAAGGCCCTGGACCTCAAGATCCCCATCATTGCCCGTCTGCAAGGCACAAACGTCGAGCAGGCCCACGCTCTGATCAACGACTCCGGGATGAAGATCTTCTCCATTGACGACCTGCAAAGTGCTGCTGAGAAGGCCGTGCAGCTCTCCAAGGTTGTGAAGATGGGTAAGTTGGCGGTTCCTCTCCCCCACGGATCTGCAGCAGTAAAGGCTAACGTGTCCTACCAGCTCGTGATATTGATGTTGGTGTTGAGTTCACCTTGGGTATCTAAGGCGTCTTGCTAAGGTGGCTTCTTTCTGTATTATCTCACATCATGGGCGACTCTGGTCATGCTCCTACACGAACCACAACATGACCCCGGAATGGATAGAGTTCACAACATAGCATTGTCATTTTGTGCATAACACCGTGTTTCCTTGAAATGATTCCATGAATGTCACCGCTTGCGTTACATATGCGCATGAGAGATTTTCTATTTCTATATGTTATGGTACTTACGATTACGAAATAGGTGTTGCGTGCCACCGGCTCAACCGGGCTATATTTCCTGCTCACCGTCGACCGCCTCAGCGGGAGCCATCACCAGATCAACGGCTAGTGCCGCTCCCAGGCCCCATAGCACTACAGAGATCAGAGCGATATACAGAGACCACAATACCGTCCAGGTTGTCTGAACTATGGGAAAGCTAAGAGGGAAAGGCATGGTCAGCAAGAGGCCTGCGTCCCACAAGGCCGTGCCCCCGGTCGGCGCTGTGACGGCTCTACACATGTACTCGGGACGCAGCGTGTAGCCAATCACGGCCGCCTGGGGCCATTTGATGGTCACGCTCAACACCGTGGCCAGCTTATCCAGAAGCGCCACCATCAACGCGCCGAGCGCCCCCTGAAAGGCCACCCCGGCGCGCAGGACGGCGGGGATGCTGGCCCACGAGGAAAACATCGCGAGGACGAGGAAGACGGTCCATCGCCAGAGGAACTCGAACAGGGGCCCGGTTATTTGGACGACCGTTATGGCCATGGCGCCGAGGGAGACCGTGACCGCGGCTACCATGATCCAGGTGTAGTGGAGCAGGACCAGCCAGAGGTTGGCGAGTGCCACCATCGGCGGCACGTCAAGATCGCGCCCCGTGCCTGCGTTGCCGTAGCGGCCGAGGAGGATCGCCGGGGGTGGTGGTGGCGGCGGCGGGGGTGAGGTTGCTGTTGCTGCTGCTGCTGCTCCTCCTTGGTTCGGCGCCGCCACGGCCCCGTGTGCCGGCGGTGGATCGATCCCGATGCTCCCCGCTGGAGGCGCGGCAGAAGGACCTGGCGGCGCCTGCGCCGCCGGTGGAGGAGCAGCACCCGCACCGTTCCCGGCCGGGCGAGGGACGACACCAGGCAGTCCGAGTGCACGCCTCTGGAAGCGCGTGTACTCCTCGTTCGCGTTGTAAAAGGCGACCGTGTTGGGCCGCGGCCCCGGGTCGGTGTTCATGTCCCACTGGCCGTCCCTGCGCATGTTCCAGCGTGGCTCCCGGGGCCCTTGGTTGAAGTCGAAGGCGGGGTTGAAGCCCGCTCGCTGAGCCCGCCTGTTTGCTGGGTTCAAGGGCTTCGGTCCGAAGTTTGGGGCCGGCTCGAAAGGAGGACGTGGAGGGATATTGAGGTGCTCGTTAGGAAAGGGGTTGAATTTCCTAAACGGATCGTTCAAGCCTTGGCTTGCCATCTTCTTGCTCCCCTTGGGGCTCTGTTGGGTTATTAGTGATTGGAATACTCGAATTGAAATAGGGCAGGGTGATCCTCGGTAACCGTGCTCGCGGGAGGTTGTTCTTCTGTGCTCGTGTCTGGATTCGGATCTCGTTATTCTCGTTAAATGGACTGGTCCACAGTCTCACGGCGCTGACTTTCCAGAAGTTGGCAATAGGGTTGGTTGTGAAGGTTGGATGCTGACTGACTCTGTTCAGGAACGGCGCAAGGGGAAAGTAGGCTTTTTCAAACGAACATTGTCGACAATGTGAGCTTGTGAAGAATGGGATTCTCTCCTAATTATAGTAGCACCGTGTATTTCTCAACAAACATATCATGTCAAAGCATTTCCCGAAATCCTTTCTTTGGCCTCCATTGTGAGTCGTCTCCACGGGCTGCTCATTGCTTTCTAGGCATTGGATGTTCACCTTCAATGGGCCGTCTTTATTGTTTGTTGCGCCACACGGCACGTTTTTTTGTCTTCATGGGGCTCTTGTGCCGTCCCAAAGTCCCAAGGGTGGTGTTGACGGGCACTGGCAAAGACCCAATTAATTACTGTGAACAGGCTATCCAAGGTTGTAAATAATGGCGAGTCTGGAATCCAGGAGATCAATATGCTCAGGTTCTATAGGGTGAGATGACATTCAACTTTCCGCAGCACGGCCGTACACGACGTGTCCTTGCCCGGTCTCCTACCGGCGGGCAAGGTTCCACCACACAGTATTGTTTTGCGATTATTTGACGAGATTTGTAGTGTGATCTGACTTAAGTAAATCCCTCGAGCTAGTCTGGATATATTATGCGCATGAGCTATGTTTCCTATGGAGGCTGCTGGCTCTTCTGCTTCCAGGGGATCAGCTGTTGTACCGTCAGGGGCCCAATGGAATTCAGCAGTTCTGAATTTTGGCCAAACCTGTTGGCGATCTGTTCATCCTTTATGCCCCATAGATAATCCGCACTTGCAATTATCCAGATGTTGTGTTCAATAATTTAGGCGGGTACTATCTGATCTTACCATATAGCTTTCGGGTTAAGAGTTTTGTGGAGCATGTGATAGCATCAAATGTATTACAAATGGAAACAAGACGAAAATGATGCAAAGCAAACTTTTAATGCGGACCAAGAGATTGCAGCTTACAGAAATACCAATGAACAACCAGATTTTTCATGAATGTCTGTTATGGAAATGTCAAGTAAAGCCTGTGCCCAACCACCCGACTCCTCATGCTGAGTTCTAAACTCGTGTCTGCTGCGTTTTTAGGAAGCGCCTGCTATACTTGAGGCGCCGTCATCCTAGAGTGACTCCAAGACCCAATCGTGGCATGCTCATTCAAGAATTTTATCAAACCAGACATTAACTCTCCGACGCCGTCGACTCGTCGTCCGCTGGGTCAGGGCCAGGTTTTGACTTCCTGCCCAAGGGCAATGCCCGGGGCGCGGGCACCTCATCATCTTCGTCAACAGCCGCAGCTTCGGGGGACTTACCGCGCAGGTTTGAGCTGGGCGGCTTCTTAAACTTTGCGGCAGGCTTGGACGCTGAGGGTGAAGAGCCAGCCCCGGCGTTGTTGCCGCCCGAGGATCGAGCGGGAGAAGTCTTGGGCTTCTGCTCGGGCTCAGACTCGGGCTCACTGGCCGTCTCCTCCTCGTCTGTCGTCAGCTCAACCTCAGACAGCGGATCCTCGACCGGGCCAGCCGACTGGTTGTCGACATCCATCTCGTCAGGGCCATCACTTTCGGTATCGTCGGCGCCAGGCTCGGCCTTGCGCTTGCCCTTTCTGGAAGGCCCAACGGCGCGCTGATGGCCCGAGGCGGCTTCCGACTTGCGTGACCTCGCCTTGGCCTTGAGGGCTGCGAGCTTCGCCTCGTCCATGTGTGCTGTGGACAAGATCTGCTCTTGAGTGCGGATTTTTAGCTTCTTCTCGTTCAAGAGATCCCTGAAGAACGAGTCGTGTTCTGACTCAAACACAGTCTTTGCCTGCTGGAGCTGTTTGAACCTTGCCGTCTCCTCGGTAACGCGCCGCTCGAGCTTGTCGTGCTCGAGCTTCAGCTTGGCCAGTTCCTCGGCGAGCTGGGACTGTCGCAGGACGGCCTCATTGGCCCACTCGAACATGTCTGCATTCTTGGTACCAGACTTGCTCGGCCTCAGGACAAGAGTGCCGGCTATCTCCTGGGGAAAGGGCTCATGTGAGATTTGGTGCGCCCTCGAAGGTTAGATTGGGCGGGGACATCTGGACCAGGGGTACATGCACATGGCGAGGTCCAAGCGGGAGATGGCGACGTACCGTGGCTCCGGAAACTTTGTTCCCAATCTCGATTCCCAGATTTTCGTCAGTGAAGTGGGCGGCAACATGGAAGTCCTCGATCGGCCGGGCCCCCAGGAGCAAGGATTTCAGGCAAGACTCCCACTCATCCTCTGACAGAGAGGTCCCCTCCCTCCTGTAGCGTGAGATCTTGCTGTGTTGCACTGCACAGAGGTCAGCATGAGGACAGGCCCAAATTTAGAGCACGCCCGCCCGTGGCCGGTGTAATGGTGGCGGCATCTTTCGTCGCAGTTTGCAGGTCCTGGTGCGGGCCGCGGAGGGCTGAACGGGATGGCACATGGGTGAGGGCTGCAGGATGGTGGCGGCCCGCATGGAGGCCGAGATGCAGGCCCGGATGCGGCCCACCAGGCCAGATTGGCGGGGGCCACCTGCAAAGAATAGATGATGCAGGTGTGGGCGGCGGCACAAGGGGCTGTGGGACTCACGCGGGAGCACAAAGACGCGCACATCGTCCGTCGCCCTCAACTCGAGGTCAAGGGGGCGAGCACTCGTTGAAGATCTGGGCGCGACACGGACAAGGACAGGGCCGTCTGGGTGCGGCAGCCTGAGGAAGACTGGCTGTGGGGGCATCTGGGCCAGATCGATTCTTTGTCGGCCCCGAATCTCAAGGGCAAAAGGCAAGAGGTGGGAAAGGACAGGGCTGCGTGCTGTTGTACGAGAGACGAGTCGCGAGGTGACATCAATGGGCGCAGGGTCTCCAAGATCTCAGGTGGTTGGGTCGAGGTGAATTACGTATGGAGGGCCCGATGGCGCGGCGTGTTGGACCACTAGGCAGGCCTCACCTGGCACCACGGCGGGAAGATTCTAGAGACCTTGGCCGCTGTCACAGTAACAGTAACAGTAACAGCACCAGCGTCGATTCAGGGACGAGACCCTGGACGCAGGAACGGGTCCCGTGTGGTGCAACTTTAAAAAGGTGAAATGAGACGGGCGACAAGAGGCAATAGTTCGAGGCTGATGGTGACGTCCCCCGGCGAGGCACTGGTAGTGCGATGATGCAATCAGGGTTCGAGTGTGGTTGTGCCGAAGGGCCGTTTGTGTTGCGAGATGAAGGATGACGGATGACGGATGACGACGGGTGTGAGGTGTGAGGCGTGAGGTGTGAGATGAGAGATGAGAGATGACCGGTTGCTCGGGTGTCCGAACAGAAGAACATTGGTAGTTTGGATTTTATGCAAGCAACCTCTGGAGCCTGGAACGGGCTCCCATCCTAGGCAGCAAGGCACTCTGCTGCTGTGGTCTATACGAAGCCAAGCTCGCCATTTGTGAATGTGATACTATTAATGAATTATGATGTGTGACTTCTCCCCTTTGGCCCTTTGGCCCTTCGGCCTTTTGGGGCTTTCAACCTCAGACAATTTGACGAGTCGCCCTTCCCAGTTCGCTTGCCCCAGCAATGGGGTTTGGTCTGATGGCAACCGGGGACGGGAGTTAGTCCGCGACGCGCGCATGGACCAAAGCCCTCTGTCTCTTACCAACGAAACCAAGACGGGGGACGGTGATGACATTGGTATTGGTGTTGGTGTCGGCGGCCGGCGGCACACAAGGCAATGACCGTCATCAAAGTCGATCATGATGCAGCCCACAGGGGCCCCGGGGGACACTGTAGAGAGGGATGATGTCCACATCCAGTCACAGAGTCTCAGAGTCTACCATACCATCCAGGTGTCGGTATCCACGGATCATCTCATCTCACCTGCCTGTTTCAAGAGGTCATCGCATTCCCGCTGGAGATTCGTCCCACCGGAGGTCAGGTTACTTTTGTGCCTGCTGGTCAGCTGGTGTCAACTTCGGGGTCCTGTTGGGCTTCACCAGGCTCAGCCCATTTGCTCCGGGGGTCCCGGAAAATGAATGTCTAGAATCGACAGATGGCCCGGCCATCTCTGTCTTGTGCACGCATCATGATAATCAGGGAAATTTGGAGGCCTGGGCGATATATATTCCTTGCTCGTGTTTGATTCGGATCACCTACTGCATGCAAGGCACTTACTTCTATTCTACTATGGTATACTGTGGCCCAATGTATCCGAGATACTATGACATGGGGTCCCTGCTGGTCCGTTCAGATGTTCTACGGTGTTTCGGCCCTCCGAGGCTCCTGGAGCTGGACTTCATATGCGTGTGTATGCACATGCGTAGCGTAGTAAACACGATGAAACAACAGCTCAAGAAATGCAGCGACACACTCACCAGCAGGCAGTGAGGCACGCGCCTCCTGCACGCCCTGCACGCGTCGCACTGGCATCCTAGCTCCTTCGGAGACGACATATGATTGGCCAGAGAGGAGCCCTACCCCGGGATCCACCCGACCGCCCTTGTGCTGGACACGCTCGGGCCACCTGACACAAACCAAAGGGTCCTCCTGGAGGACGGACGGTGGGCGTCTGGCGTCTGGTCCTGGGAGTGGTGAAGTAGGGGGTGTAGGGGGGGGTGGTGGGTGGTGGGCCGGACGGAGCTTCCTCCCTGTCTGCCCATGTGCACTGTGGGCACTGCACAGCGGCAGCGGCTGGGGAGCCATACGCACTGCATGCTGCTGAACACTTCCCAGGCTTGTGGACCGTGCAAGCCTCGTACCTGCCCCCAAAAAAGCCTCCTCGGGGGGGGGGCCCAGCTCGGGCCACCTGGGCCTGCCTCTGTGCTCTCTCGCGCTACACCCTGTCCCAGCCTCTCGCCGCTCCTCTCTCACCACGCACCTGCCGCGTCCTGCAAGGCCCGCCCATGCCCCATGCCCCCTGCCCATGCCCACCCAAGCCACCCCATGCCCGTTCCCACCTCTGCCTTGTCTGCAGGTTCAGGTTTCCTCCACTCTCGAGCTCAACCCGGCGTACCTGCTCTGCTCTAGTGTCACCATCACCACCACCACCACTACCACACCCACCACCGCCCCCTCGTCTCCTCTCACTTCCGATTTTTCAACCTCCCCCCGTTCACCGTTCACCGTCGCCCCATAGCCCCGACCTCCCCATACGCTCACTCACTTTCTTACAACTGCTTCTAGACATAGGAATCACTTATTCTCCAGAGAGGACTTCCATTTGTTTACCTGCCGACCGACTGGGACTGCGACTGGAACCGGACTGGCCACGCACTCAACAACCAACCCACTGCTGGACATAAACCCACCCCGGCCCTCGAGCCCCAGAACACCTCAAAACTGCTCCACCTGGCTGGTGGCCTCCGTTGAATATCTCACCCAGATCATCGCATCTATCCACTTGTTTCCCAGCCAGCCGCCGCCCCTCCACCGAATTGACGTGCATTACGCAACTTTTCCTTTGATTTCCCACTCTCCACCCCCCCTCCCCCAAACTCAGATCCAGGGGCCCGACTGCCATTCCTCGTGGGCTCAGTCACAGACAGACATCGCGTCCCATTTCGCCCCTTTCATCACCTTGTGCAAAACCGTCACCCTCAAGCGCCAGCCATATCCACATTCGCCTGTGACTGACCGGCTTATTCCATCTGCATCATCCGAGCGTCCGCCCCCCGGGAACATGTTCTGAGGGCATGCGAACTGTCGCTATTCATGATCATGCTCTGTGGTCAATCACCTTGTGTCCAAACCCGCCCGACTTCACTGTGCTCCCGCCAGTGACGTTCCCCACAGATTATTCCATTGTATCCTTCACATTCACCACCTATGAAGGCTGCCCAGGCACACTGTCACCATGGAGACGTTAAGGCTGAAACCGCGGAAACCGGTCGAGGACGATGTTGAAAACTGGGACGATGACGACTTTTTAATTGATGGCGACGATCTGGCCCTTCGAAATCCTTCCGCTGTGGTCAGTGCGCCCGCCCATCGACGGGATAGCCTGTCGTCACATGTCTCCTTGCGCTCGGAGCTGGAGTCGGTCCAGGGGGAAGACGAGAGGGTGATTCACCTACCCGGCGAGGACGAGAAGTCCACTTCGCATGCTATCGCACTGGCCGCAACAGCCGGCATACCAATACCGAGCAGCGTGCCGTCGACCGCTCTGGCCGGAACTATTAAGAGACTTGGCGGCCGGAAAGTAAGGAAGATATTGCAGGAGGACTGGGGAGACGACCTTGAGTTGCCCGATGGTGGCGAGGCCCTGCGCATCAAGACCCAGGATCCCAACAACTTTCCCCAGGCCCTGAGACAGGTCAGCTTGTCGCATCCGACTCCATCCAAGCCGCTCAATTCACCACCGGTGCTGCAGCCAGGACAGCACAGCAAGACGCCAACGCAGACCCTTGGCGCCCCCATCAATCTGGAAAGGTTCAGAGACAGAGACGAAGAGGACGACTTGTTCGGAGACGGCAGTGAGACGATCAAGGTGTCTAAAACACGCCAGCTCATCAAGCCGGCACTGCCCAGAGTGACAATGAAGATGCCCGAACTGCGTGGCCCCGCGGACAACGACTACGAACAGGACCTGGAACTGCCCTCGGACGGGACATTGAAGCTGTCATCCCGGCGTGACATACCGAAAACTCCAGTTAGTGCTCACGACGACTTCGACTGGGGAGAAGGAAGTCTTGGGACTCGTTTCGGTGGCACGAGGCGGGACGGACGGTCCAACCGGAGTTCTTCTGCCTCGGCGTTCAGCCCGAGCATCTCGAGTTCCATCACGGCGGAGAGCGAGGACGAGGCACAGCTTGACGGGCTTGAGCTTCCCCATGGACCTCTGGATTTGAAGGAGAGGCTGCGGAGGAAGCGTCTGAACCGTTCGCCAGAGCGTACCATCGAAGAGGAGCCCGCCCCGCCGCCAAGGTCTGTACCGCAGCCCGATGGCGACACAAAGGACTTTTTCCTCGATCTGAATGTGGGCGACGGCTCTGTCTTCGACTCCGGGAAGCTGAAGCTCCACTCCAATGTCAAGCTCAAGTCCGCGCGGCCCACTACTCCCGTGCGCCCAAAGACGGCTATATCTCTGACGTTCACGAGTAAGCCTGTACAGACCACATCGCGTCTGCCGCGGCCGACCAGCAGCCACCATGAGAGGTCGCATACCCAGTCGTCTCTGGAACCTGTCTCGGAGAGCGGAGGACCGATCATCTCTCGCCCGACGAGGAGGTCCCAATCCCGACTTGGCCACATGTCCCAGTCCTCTCAGTCATCCACGGCGAGCGGCACCACCCCCATCACCCCCTC
The DNA here is from genome assembly GCA_001447215.1 of Diaporthe aspalathi. NCBI lineage: Eukaryota > Fungi > Ascomycota > Sordariomycetes > Diaporthales > Diaporthaceae > Diaporthe > Diaporthe aspalathi. Next base: position 16,802 of record LJJS01000907.1, read on the forward strand.
CGCTCCGAGCTTCTCCGGGCCCCCGACCCCGCAGAAGAGACAAATCGGCCAGAAAAGCTCGACTGTCTCCCTCCGAAATGAGCCGACCACCACCAATGCTCAGCTGCTACGGCTTAAGCGGTCGCTGCCGGCCATGAGGCCTCCGGGGTCCCCAGCGAGGCCGATGGCAGTAAGAGGTGCCGAGCGCCCGCCTTCGAGAACAGAACCTCCTTCTCGGCCTACGTCTGGCATCAGGCCAAAGACCCCCGTCGACCGAACCCGTCACTCCTTCGGAGAGAACTCTGCGGCACAGGCGAGGAAGCCGTTCCTGCCTGCAGGCGGCTCAAGCTTGCAGTCCCACAATGTCAACGCCAGGAGACAGCTGCGCCGCCATGACTCAGACCTCTCAAACGACACGCGGCCCACCTCGCGCGCGGTATCGCGGTCGACCGTGAGATCACCCAGTCCGGTCAAGCGGGATCGGAAACTCGAGAAACTCGCCCGCGCAGGAGTGCGGTTGCCGCTGAGTCTGCCGAAGCGGCCCAGGCATTTCGGAGATGGTCACGAACTCGACGCGTTCGACGACTTGCCGACTTCTGCAAAGACGGAATCCGAATTCGTCAAGCAGCCCAAATATGCCAGCCCGCAGTACCCAACACAGTTCCGGAACAAGGTCATGCAGCATTTGTTGCCGGGGAGGACCAGCTCCCCTGCACCGTCCTCGCCCCACTCGCCTGCAAGGCCCGACTACCAGCCCCGTTTCGCACGTGACACGGCGTCGAGCAGGATCGCCAGAGAGACAAATCTTGCGCATCGAGTTCCCTCCTCAGGTCCGCTCGCTCCTCTAACGTCGCAACGCGTTGCACAGCTTTCCACGAGGAGCAACCTGCATCAGCCACAACCCAGCGTCAAGCCAAAGAGGGCCACTAAAAAGCAGCCCCAGCTTAAGCCACACCTGATCGCCAATCTTAATTCCAACAACGAGTCAAAAAGTAGGTCCGACCCCTGCACGCAAACCGTGCACGTATGCTAACGCTGCACAGTGGTCAATGGCATGTTTTACAACCCCGATACTTACCAATGGGAGGGCAATGACAACGTGCTGAACTCTTTTGACGTACCTGCATCGTCGCCGTCGACGGCGTCGGTGCCGCCTTTCTCAGCCAGGGAGAAGGAGAATGCCACGCCCCGGCCAGCACTCATCACTAATATTAGTACTACCAAAGGGGTGCAGGTCGTCGGAGGCATGGTTTTCGACCCCCAGAACATGTGCTGGCTCAAGCTCGGGCCGCAGTCGACCCAGTCAGAGATCAATGACCCTCTTGAGGGCTTCAACGCCATTGATGACGAGGACGATGTCTTCAAGGACATTCCTGATCTTGACGACAATACTGCTGACACGACCGAAACCGGCCGCGTGAGCGAAGTCAAGGATGACTGGCTTGTCGGCGAAGAGTTTGACGTTGGCCCTGAGTTCATCAGGAGACAACGTGAAGAAGAGGAAAGATGGCGGAAAAAGTGCGAAAGGTGGCTCGGTTTGGGTAACCGGGATCGCGAGGCCTGGCGATGGACCATTCGTGGCGTGATCACCGAGGCCACCGAGCGGTGATTGCTCACCGCCGTTTCACTTGACCTGGCTGGTTGGGCACTTGGCGTTAGAAGGTTTATCATTTTTACGATCTTCTTTTTTCTGCTTCTACTACCTGTTTTGTTTTACCATGTTTAGAACGTTTTATTGTTTTCATGACGACTTGTATAATGAACGACGCAAAGACAAAAGTTTACGAGAATGACCCGAGCCGGAGGCGGCCGGCCGGCTTACGAACCAAAAGGGAGGGGAAGGGAGGCCGACTCACCAAAGGTGGATGACAGGACACTCCACGAAGCAACGTACAGATGGTCAACGGCTTGTTAGACCATAATTGGCTCTGGTTCATGTGGTTGGCAGCTGATCTGGATACCACGGTCAAAGGGTTGCTTACTGTACTCAAGGAGGGGCCAAACTTGAACACACAGGATGGCCACGGCCCCCAGGGGCCCTCATATCATGGTACGGATGGATGGAATGGGTTTGGCTCAACAATCGAAACTAACGACGGAACGAGTATGACCAGAGATATCATTGACGACAATTAACGATGGGCATTTGTTTTCATTACTTGTTTCTTTTCACTTGTGCAATCGTGTGGTGGGCTGTGCTCGGCTTATTGTGAAGAAGAGCCGTGTTCGCTATCCAAAGGAGGAGATCGAAAAATACATGAAACCGAGAAGCCACAAAGCATAAATCATGTGATTCCATGTCGGTGAGCAGGACGAGCGATATGGTCAGGTCAATTCTGGGGTCACGACATTTCATCGAGTGGAATATAGAGGTGGTTTGCCGGTGCAGAAGGAAGGGTCTACGACAAGATAGATGAGAAACAGATAGGGGGGAAGGGAACTGTGCCACGGTACCAGAGGAAAAGGCGACCAGTGTTGGGTGGTGTGAGCTGTATATTCTTGCAGGGAAATTCGATGAAGAACAAAATGATTTCAAGACTTGTGTGCTTCTCACACAGAGAGACGATGACCGTGGCAATCACACATATCAATAATGCTTGCTCGGCTTTCTTCTCACTTTTCCATGTTTCTCAGTGTTCCCTGTACCGTAATGACCATGGGCGGGTTAGCCAATCATCACCACAACTTCTCCAGCGTAAATCCAATGCAGCTTAATATTACTACCGGGCTGTTGCTCAGAACCAACAGGAGGAGGCTTGTCAAACCCAACCCCCCTATTTGAACCCTTTCTTAGATTTAGAATTCTTCGTCTTGGTGGTCTTGGCCGAGGCGGGAGCAGCAGGAGCAGGAGCAGCGTCAGCGCCCGTGTCGGCATCCGCATCAGCGGCAGCATCGCTCTCCTTCTCGCTCTTGTTGTTGTTGTTCTTGTTCTTGTTCTTGTTCTTGTTCTTGTTTAGCGCCTTCGGGTCGATGCCCCTCCTCCTCATGGCGTTCCTCTTGCCGCGCTCCATGATCTTCTGGTCCTCGTCCTCGTCGAAGCCGCCGAAGTCATCATCCGCCACTTGCTCGTCGTGGCCAATGGGCGTCTTGTCAATGACCTCCTCGTCCTCGTCCCGCTGCTGTTGCTGCTTGCTGCCGTTGGCCCTCTCCTTGGCGGTGCCGCTGCGGTCCGCGAGGACGGCGTTCGCCGGGGTGGGGCCAATCTTTTTGAACTTTGCGACGAAGAAGCCGTCCACGTTGTAGGTGTGCGGGTAGTAGCGGCGAGAGAGCTTCAGCGAGGGCGGGAAGGTCTTGCCGCGGTAGGAGACGAACCCTTCATTGCCGAACGGCAGGTTCGTGTCGACAAGCTTGACGTTGGGGCGCTTGGCCAGGGCGTAGGCAACGACTTGCTCGTTCTCTTCTACTGACACGGAACTGCGGTGGTGCTCAAGTCAGTCTTCAGGATGGGTCTGGGTGGGAGGGCTCAACTGCTCTCAGTTGCGTGTGCGGGGCTTACCATGTAGAATAGACAATATAACCACCCGTCTTGCTGTGGTGGTTCACCGAGTCGATGGCAGCCAGCAGCAGCTGCTTCTGAGTGTGTGGGATGGCCATGAAGTCCTTCTCCGTCTTATTGGTCTTGACGCTGGGATCCTTGGCAATGACACCCGTTCCAGTGCAGGGGGCATCGAGCAGGACGCGGTCAAACCCGCCAATGGGCTTTGGGAATTCTCTCGCATCGTAGTTGCAGACCACGACGTTTCTGCATCCGAGACGGTGGATGTTTCCAATCAGACCCTTGGCACGGGACTTGCTCATATCGTTCGCAAAGATGCACCCCGTGTTGCGCATCAGGGCGGCCATGTGTGTCGTTTTTCCGCCGGGCGCGGCGGACATGTCGAGCACGCGCTCGTTCTCCTGGGGGGCGAGAGCCATCACAGGGAGGAAGGAAGACGCTGCTTGGATGATGTAGTGGCCTGCGAGGTACTCTGGTGTGGCTCCGAGGGGCACATTGCTCTCGAAGATTTGCAGGCCGACCTTGGACCATTTTCCAACGGGCTCAAGGGTGACGCCACGGTTGATGAGGGCGCTCGCCAGATCCCTTCGGTTCGTCCTCAGGGTGTTTGTCCTAATGACCACTGGGCGAGCGCTCTCGTTGGCCTCGAAGAAATCGAACGCCTCTGAGGGGCTGAAGAGGTGGTACAGCTTCTCGGCCATGTATTCCGAGTAACCATAGTAGGCGCATATGTCCTTGATGAGCTGTGCGGTGTATTCAGCCCTCGACCTTCCTTCCTCAGCGAGTTTCGCGAAGTCCTCGAGTACGCGAATGTTCTCCGTTATCCTGTTCCTCAGCAGCTGCAGGTCGGGTGCCAGCAGGGCCTTCTTCTTCGCGTCCTGACCCTCTTCTTCCTCTTCATCGAGCACCTTGAGCGGGTCGCCACTGATGTTTGTCTGTAGCGCCGCCTCCTCCAGCTCTGCTTGTGCATCGGCTGCTTCCTCTTCCATCTGCTTGTCGAGCTTCCTCGACAAACCCTCGATGTTGGCAGCTGTCAATTGCTCCTCCGCGTCCGAGTCCCCCTCGTCCTCCGAGAAGACGAACTGCTCTTTTCTCGTGTCATTGTCGGAGTCGTACACTGAGTCGTCCGAGTCGGACCCCAGGAAATCATCTCCCAGCTTTGCGGGCTCCTCGTCGTCTGAGCCTGACATATCCTTTCCTTCCAGATCCGAATCGCCAAACTCGTCATCGATCTCTATATCGGAGTATCCTTCGGGTTCGGGCACGGCAGACTTCTTTGTCCTGGAGGATTGCCTGTTGCCCTCCTTGCCCTCCTTGCCCTCCTTGGGCTTGGGCTTGGAGCCGTTCTGTTGCCTGGCAGCTCCCTTCGCAGCCGGGGCGGCCTTCTTGGTGCCATTCGATTTTGGGGCAGAGCCGGCCTTGTTCGTCCTTCTCTTCTTGGCGGGGGCCTCCTCCGGGATGTCGACGGGGAGACCCTTCTTGCGCTTCAGCTTCGCGAAATGTTCTTCTGACAGGCGCTCAGGGGGGCCCTGCTTCTTCATGCGGCGGCCGGTTCCCATTTTTGCAATTGAAAATTGACGACCGTGTACTCAAGGCGCGAACAGGAGTGGAGGGTCATAAAAAGGGTGCAGGACGGGTCGCAGATATTTACTAGGCCGCGCACCCAAAAAAGTTTCTGGGAGGGAAGGGACCTAAAAATTTAGGCTTATCTTATCGCCCTCTCACAAGGAAGATGGAGCAGCAGGGGGAGCAGCAGGGGAGCAGCATTCTGGATCCTGGGCAAGGACTGCCCCTCGAGAACACTCGGGCAGTGGGGGCGCGACAACGGGCGCCTACGTAACGGGCGGCGGCGTGGAGCAACTCGTCCACTGCAGCTCCATCGGCGTCCATCACCTCAACCCCAAGCCCCCAAGCTGCAGTGCATATCACCGCACCGGTGCACCACCTCTCGCACAGTCACTCTTTACTTGATTTGATCCCTTGTCACCTAGAGCCCAGATCACCATGACAGAAATCACCTTCGCCAAATCTTTTCTGACGACGCTGGACTCGCGTCCGCAGAAGCTGTCAGCCGACCATGTCGAGGACCCAAAGAGCTACCCGGCGCGGCCACCTGTACGTCCTGTCCCCTCACACCCTGACACCCTGGGTGGCGGCCTGACACTTCACGACACCGCGGAGCCCGAAGCCCCTGCCCGAAGCTGACACCAAGCCGTGTGTTACTAGTACATCCTGCCCCGGATGCCCAAGCCCATGTCCAAGGTGGTGGCGCTCGCCCCGGGCCAGGAGCGCAGCGTGACGGTGCACATCAGGTCGCTGCGCAACCCGCCCCTCGACATCAGGCTCGGCTCCCAGCCGCTCAACACCTCCATCCTGGACGTCAAGGGCTCCGTCTCGTCGGAGACCGCGATCCCCGTGGACAAGATCAAGATTCTGCACAAGAAGAAGCCCGTCGCCGACAGCAAGGTGCTCAAGGACCTGCTGGGGGACGGCGAGACCACCGTCGAGTTCTCCGTCATGGTGCTAGGCGGTGCTGCTGCTGCTGCCGCCAAGAGCGAGGGGGATGCAGCATCAGCCGCCGCCGCGGCTCCGACGGCGCAGGGCACGAGTGGGGAGGCGGTGCTGCAGACAGACGCGTTCTGGACAGACCTAAGGGGTTTCTTGTCGCAGAGGATACGTGATGAGAAGATCACCGAGGATTTGTTTGGGAAGTTCCTATCGAGTTGGGAGTCAGGGCGGTAGAGGGTGCGGTAACGAGACGCTTTGTGGAATTAGATAGCCACGTAATTTTACACGCGGAATTACAATTATATTCACAGCTTCTCCCACGTATGGAAAGACACCTGGTATGCCTGCCTACGGTTTCGCTACGGAGAAGGAGACTCGCCAAGTGTTTGCGCAGTTGCACTACAAGATAGTAATTGGGTCGTGGAGCATATTTGGAAGAAGCCCGGACAACCGGTTGATTTGCTACGAAAGCAACGCCGACATCGACTACCTAGGATCGCCCTATGGTCTCCGTTCATTATGGACAAAGACTTGCAAAACTGTCCCTCCCATGCATGATAATTCTCTCCGCAATCCCTTCTTGTGGTGGGAGCCTCGACTCTATGGACGCGACGCAAAGTTGTGTGTTGGCATGCCAAGACGCCCGCTTAGCCGGCCATGCCCTTGCTGACCTTGGCCAGGATGGAGTCGTGCTCGATGTCGTCGGCGTCGTTGGCTTGGACCTCGACCGCGATGCCGCTCAGGGCGCGCTTCAGGGCGTCCTTGGACGAGGCGTACACCATCTTGGACTGCGCGAGGGTCAGCTGCGGTACGATCGAAGGGCCGAAGGGGTGGTGGGAGCTGGTTTTCCGGTCTTACCTTAATTCCGGCATCGTCAGGAGACCAGGCAATGAAGGTCAGCTTGTTTCTGCGGGATCGTCAACACCGGCGGTCCTTGGTTGTCTCGTGGTAGGGGTATATGTGCATAGTACGCACCGGTCACCCTCGCCAGATGCGAGGCTGTACTCGAAGTCGTAGACAGCGTATCGGGGACCGATGCCTTCTTGGCCCTATATTGCGAGTCACCGGTTAGTCGCGCGAGCCACAGCAGTCTGGAGGGGGACAGTCGGAATCATACGGTCTTGGAGACGGTCTTGGCGTTGACGAGCCTGTTGCGGAACTCCTCCCAGTCCTTGCTGTCGCTCGTGTGCTCGACGACAATCTCCTTAAGGTCGTCCGACAGCTTGAAGATGATGTACTTGTACTTCTTGCTGAGCTTGAGGTCGTTCCAGGTGGAGACACACTCCTCGTTGACGGTTGCTCTGCCCGGGGACTCCTGTCAGCCTCTACAACTTTTTCGGTGGTGGCTGAGCCTTGTCACTGCCTTGGCCCATCCGTCCCACGCCGAATGGGTCGAAAGGGGGCAGCCGTGGCGTCAACCATGAGATAAGGGGGACGGGATACCAACCCGGATTGCGACTGGGGAATCAATGGGTTAATACAAGCTTTGCAGAAATGTCGTGATGATCAAGACTCACCATTGTGGCTGTAGTGTGTTGTTGGTTTATCGGCTTTGGGGACGATGTGTTGGGCGGCAACTGCTCGACAGATAGGTAGGCTGTCAACGGTGAGGGGTCGTCAGTGAAGGGGCACCTCAAGGAAGATGACGTGACTCGGTGGGCTTGAAGCTTGGACTAGCAGTAGCGGCAGCGAGGTGAGAAAGGGGGAGGAAAGCATACCAGCAAAGGGGTTGGTCAAAGGTCGAACGAACGCTAAGGTGGAGGTATTAAAATGGGAGAGTGCACGAGTCCAGAAGAGAGAGCACGGAGCAAGGTAGGAGGTGGGTGAGGAATAGGCGGGCAGAAGTTTCCAAGGTTACCTGGAAGTTGACAGCATTTGGGTCCTCTCAGAGGTGGGGAGGGGGAGCCCGGCTCAAGTTGGATGGATGGTGGGGCTCAATCAGATTGACGCCTGCATTTGGTTGCACTAGCGACCGCAGTGTTTTTGGTCCCGGGGGAGGAGAGAGGGGGAAAGTAGACTACACGATAAATCTGAGAAAGATACAGAGCAACTCACTAACACAAAGGCGGAGATTTTTCACACCCCCATAGCCAGGGCAAGAGTATCCCCCCGAGCGTCATCGCATGCAACGCAGTCTACTTATAATGCCCAGGTGCGAGACAAACCTAGACATTGAGCATCACCTCCAGCTGTAAGCAAGTAAGTACCTAGATCATGAGATTACTCCGAATACCACAACATGTGAGCACTCGCGGCCCATTCGGGTGATGCTTGATGCCTAATTCCCACGCATCTGTCTGCCTGGCCCGACACGCAGCAACTTGCTTTTCAGCGCCACCACATCCCAAGATCTCGATATGCCAGGAGCCTGCAAGCATGCATGCAAAGCATACACACACATACATACATACATATGTTGGTGCCTGATTCCGGTGCATGATCACAATCAACAGATTCTACGCAAGTCAAGGCAGCGAGAAAGGCGCAATGAAATACGTCAATGCAACGTTAGGTTTTTCTCCTCGTCGCTCCATCTCGGTGTGGCCCAAGAAATGGTGTAATGTACATGCCCGGGAGCTGATCCCATGGCGCCGCGTGCAACGTGCGAAGGTATCAACACGGGCAGAGAGGAGATAGAGGGGAGATGATATACATGACTGCCATGATTCCGCCCTTCAAACACCGGAACCCAATATGCCCAAACAAGTCCGAACCGCTTGAATACAAAGAAAGCTTTTTTCCCCCTCCCCCTTTACTTTGCCCTCGTTCAACGTGTTACATCATGCCGCCCATGCCGCCCATACCGCCCATGCCGCCCATGCCACCAGGAGGTCCTGCGGCCTTGTCCTCGGGTGCCTCGACGATAGCAACCTCGGTTGTGCCGAGCAGCGAGGCCACGCCGCTGGCGTCGATCAGACCCGTGCGGACGACCTTGAAGGGGTCCAGGATACCGGCCTTGATCATGTCGACGTACTCGCCCTTGGAGCTGTCGAAGCCCTTGTGGAAGTCGCTGCCGTACTCGTCCGTCAGCTTGCCGACCACGACGGAGCCCTCCAGGCCGGCGTTCTCGACGATCGTACGGGCGGGGCGGGTGATGGCGTTCTTGACGATGCTGATGCCGAGCTGCTGGTCAAAGTTCTGCGACTTGACGTTTCCGAGGGCCTGGGCAGAGGCCTTCAGGAGGGCGGTGCCACCACCGGGCAGGATGCCTTCCTCGACGGCGGCGCGGGTGGCGTTCAGGGCGTCAACGAAGCGGTCCTTCTTCTCGCCGACCTCGACCTCGGAAGAGCCGCCGACCTTGATGACGGCAACACCGCCAGACAGCTTGGCAAGACGCTCCTGGAGCTTCTCCTTCTCGTAGTCCGAGGTGGTGGGGTCAGAGACGATGCCGCGGATCTGCTCGCATCGCTGCGAGATGGCGTCCTTGGTACCCTCGCCGTTCAGCATGATGGTGTCCTCCTTGGTGATGGTGATGGAGCCGGTGGAGCCGAGCATGTCGGCGGTGGCCTTCTCCAGCTTCACATCGAGCTCGTCCGTGAAGACGGTGCCGTTGGTCAGGACGGCGATATCGCCGAGGATGGACTTGCGGTTGTCGCCGAAGCCAGGGGCCTTGACGGCAGCAACCTGGAGCTGGCCACGGAGCTTGTTCAAGATGCAGACAGCTAGGGCCTCGCCCTCGACGTCCTCGGCGATGATGACGAGAGGTCGACGGCTCTGGGTGGAGATCTCGAGGGCGGGAATGATGTCCTGGACGGCGGAGATCTTCTTCTCGGACAGGAGGATCAGAGGGTTCTCAAACTCGACCTTCTGGGACTTGGCGTCGGTGATGAAGTAGGGAGAGATGAAGCCGCGGTCGAAGCGCATACCCTCGGTAACCTCGAGCTCATCGCTCATGGTCTTGCCCTCCTTGACGGTGATGACGCCCTCCTTGCCGACCTTCTCCATGGCGTTGGCGATAAGCTTGCCAATGTGTGTGTCGCCGTTGGCGCTGATTGTGGCGACCTGGGCAATCTCCTCGCTGGTGGTAATGTCCCTCTTGTTTTTCTGCAGGTACTCGACGACAGCATCGACGGCGGCCTGGGTTCCACGGCGCAGGTCCATGGGGTTGCAGCCGGCAGCGACGTTCTTGACGGTCTCGGAGAAGATGGCTCGGGCAAGCACGGTGGCGGTGGTGGTACCGTCACCGGCGACCTCGTTCGTCTTGGACGCAACGTCTTGCAGCAGCTTAGCGCCGAGGTTCTCGAACTTGTCCTGGAGGGTAATCGCCCGGGCGACAGTCACACCGTCTGGAAGTGTCACGCGTCAGTGTTTGTTTGTTCCAGCAGCGGTTGGCACGAGAACTTGACGAACCCTTTGTGATCTTGGGCGAGCCATAGCTGGACTCGATCAGGACGTTCCGGCCCTTGGGGCCCAGTGTGGTAGCAACTGCTTTGGCGAGTGTGTCAACGCCGGCCAGGAGAGCGGCACGGCCTTCAACGCCGAACTTCAGCTCCTGCTCGCGCTTGCTGTCAGCTATCTGGCCGCGGCAGTTGTGGGCTGTGAGCCAGCGTGGTTTCGGGTAAGGTGCAACGAACCTTGTGGGCGAAGCGCAGCTGTTGTGTGAGAGCACCGTTTGAACGGAATCGCGAGGCGGCCGAGGGGGACAGGACCGAGGCGGCCGCCCGACTTGTCAATGCTCGCTGCATGTTGGGTAATTGAGTAGCTGGACAGGACTAAACACACACGACAACAAAGGAGACTCGTCAAAGGGTATCTATCAGGCCGTGGGGGAAGGCTTGCGGGAGAAGTGAAATAAGTGATGCGGACCTGGAGCTTCAAAAAAATTGGAGTTGCCGCCGAGCGGCGAGAAGAGCCGGCACGGGCAAGCTTTATGCACTAGGCCGCGGTTGGGATAACCATTGGAAGTATGTGCATTGGTTCTATGCACTTCTGCCCCACTATAGAATCTTCCTCGGCTGGCCTTATTACTCAGTTGTGTTTCTGCACACGACGGCAGCAACGTCGTCTGAGATTTCCAAGGTTGTTAGTAGGCTGACAAACCTTGCACCTGCGGTTGACATTCTCACGGAAAGATACTGCCCTTCCCATGCTCGGTTCATTGGCTGTCGCGATATAGCCTCGAGGAATACCGGGATGCCATTAAAGGATAAGCTTGTGCATGCAGAGCGTAGAATGGGTGAGAGGTGGCTGGCCGTAGCCGTTGACCCTTGACTGCCTAAGCAAGTGACACGCCGGATGCTGAAACCGAGCCGAACTGGCCATAGAATACACAATCAAAGGCGTCCGTCACTGCTGCGTGGTGCTGGGAAGGTGTGGCGAGTGGGAGAGGGTACTGGAGTTGGGTAAGTCTGGATCAATTACAACTACGCCTGCCTGTAGTTGGGGGAGCCGAGGTTCTCCCGACTCTAACCACTCCAGACAATGGTCGCCCTCCCAGCATCAACATCAGGACAGCGTCGAGCGGGGTAGTGTCACAAGGAAACATCTCAAATCAACGCGATTTCGGTGGGGGGTCTACCTGTCCTCGATTTCGTGAATATGGTCCCGGGAAAAGAAATCAACGCATCAAATGCCTTTCCGTGAAGACCATCGGCCAGGTCGCAGGCCTTTCTCCCCAAGCTCGCTATTCCTTCTTCCTTTCCTTTCCACCCCTTTCCTTCGCAGCCTGTCATCTTCTCCAGTCTTTGACACCCGTTCCTTCAAGTCATGCCTCAGTCATGCTTGATGTTGGCGTGCGGTTCCGAGTGGACGTCGCCCCAGTAGAAAACGGGGTCGTGATGGTGAAGCCAGTGGCGCCCATCAGAAGGAAGCGTCGCCATCGCCTGCGTCGCATAGTCAGCATGGGCGTAACCGTACTGCATTGGAACATTGCTCCCGGATGCTGGGTGCTGTGGCAGGTGGTGCACGTTGATCGCAGGGTCGACGAAGCCGTAGACGCTTTCGGTCGGGGGCGGCAGCGGCACGTGGTGAGGAAATGCCATGTGTGCCGCGCCGTTATCTCTCCGAGACTCCGAGACCAGCAGGACATCATCATTCCTCTCGCCGAAAAGCTCAGCGCCGTCGGCTGTCTTCACGAGCGTGTCGACTGCGGCATTCATGGTTTGGGGGTGATTCGGGTCAGTAATGTACGAACCGTCAGGGGTGGTGGTCGACTCGAGCTTGACCTCGTCCTTGATGTCAGGCTTGATCTCCGGCTTGACGTCGTCATCCTCGTCGACGTCGTCGCCGCGAGCGGCAATCTTGCGCTTCTTGCTGGCCGGAGTGGTACCCTTGCCGGCGTTCTTGGTCTTCGGGGTGGTCGGGGTGCTGGGGCCGGAAGCACCACCGGAGCTGGACTTCTCGATGCCATGAGCCTTCATGAGGCGCTCGTACCGCTTGGCACTGTTTGCTCATCAGTCAATGACGGAGTCCAAGGCAGCAGGTCAGAAGCCTGATACGTACGCGGCGGCCTTGGTCACGATGCTCAGCTCCTCAGCGACTTTGCCAAAATCAACCTGCCACGGGTGCTGTTAGCAAATAGGGTCGGCCAAACGTCATGGGGCCACTAACCTTGCCAGCATTAGTGTGCTTGATGCAAGCGATGAGGAACTTGAACTGAGACTCGGTGTCGATCGGAGCCATGGTGAAAATATGGGCGAGAACAACGTTGTAGGTTCTGTTTGGATGTCAGACGGTCAGAAGCTTTGAGCGTTTGTGCGACAGGCGCGTTGGAAAGCTAAGGGCCGTGGCGGAGAGAAAAAAGGGAAAGGGGTGGGCAAGTCTTCGAGTCCTGGGTGAGAATGTGAGAATGATGATCTTGGAGACTCGCTTACCTTGATGAACAGGTGTCTGAACTTGCAATTTCAGGTTTGGTGGCACGGGAGGTCGTGTCGAAGCTCGCGCTTGCTGAGGAAATCGATGCAAGAAGTTGAGCAGTCAAGATTAGATCTCAGGATACAGTCTCATAGATGAGGGGGCCGTCAGTCCTGTGGACCCAGGACTGGACATCAAGCAGCTACCACTGAGCAGACAGACACACGGGTCCAGCTTACAGTCTCGCCGGGTCTCGTTCTGTCCAGTGAGAGCTACCTAAATGAGGATATGGGACAGCGACCTAGAGATACAGGTTTGCCCCGGCGATGTCTCCATCTAATCAGTGGTAGGCTGAACTGCTGTTGCCCTCAGTCTTTCATCTGTTGTTTGTGATGCTTGGCATTCTCTATTTGTCTTCTGTATTTGAAACTTCTGGGTGTTGATAATGCCAGAAGACCTCAGCTGGAGGCATTTCAAAGTTGACTTGGGCCTGCATAGATCTTTTTCTAGGCCACACACATAGCTGGCCAGGCAGGATCAACCGCGACAGGACACTCATTACCCCGAATTTCTTGTCTGTGACACAAAGCTCTATGCCAAGTTTTCATCTCGGAACAATGCTGGCGGAATGGGCACATATGAAGCCCCCAGCTCCTTTGATCCCCTCTATCTTGGACTTGGATCGCACATGGTCAGCTGGTCAGGCTATGAGTACGGTACCGGCTAACGGGTCGCTGTTACTGTGTTTTGCTTGGAAGACAGTACTGGGTATGGAAAAGAAACCCATCTCATTCACACCTGCAAGAACGGATGGTACAACGGTATTCAGTACACCACTGGAACCGAAGCAATATCAAACAGGAAGTATCATACGTGAGGTGGCCTGGCCGACTGATACACAACTAATCTTCATACATAATCCACACCTCAAAACTGGGTATAGATACATGAGCTACAGGTATAGGTGTTGGTACCTGGGTATGGGTGTTGCCTAGACCTGGGTGTCGGTATGTTGGGTAGAGTAGGTGTGCTGTGTGTAGTGGGTGTTGGGTACGGTATAGGCTGTCAGGATTATGCCATCCCCCGACTTCTTCAGGCCGTTTGCTTGCTTCTTGTACCTTTTCCTCCCGTCGTCTGCACTTTTCGCTCGGCATCAGGGGTTCCCTTATCTTGAGTTAGACACTCTCGAATCCATCATCCAGAAACAGATGTCAATCTGCTTTGCTTGCCTCTGAGCATACTCACGTAAGTTGACAGGAATTGTGGAGATGTTTGATGATTTGGGATCCTGGGGATGGTTGAATTCTTTGCTAGATAGCTGCTGGAAGGGCAGTGGCCGGGGAGCCAACTCCCACACCTTCCACAACCTCGCACGTTGATGATGCTAGCCAACAATACTGATCAATATCAGTCACGAGGCTTCGAAATACTTCAGGTTTCTTCCTCACGCTCCCATTGCCTTTTTCAAGGCCGTATCCCAGTCCCTGGTGCTTGCCTTAACTTGATGCTGCATTGAGACATCCAGAAACAGCCCACCTGAGCCAGCAGGTCAACAAAACCAAACATAGGCATATCACGGCTAGAAGCGTCAACACGGCACACAGTGCGGATGGTTGCACCAGTAATGGTTTTGTTCTGATGTTGATGGGATGTCCACGTTTAATGTTACAAAGCCCTGGATTTAGCTAGCATGACCACCCGGGCACGCAGCAGCCAGTGTCAATATCAGGGGCGACTGAAGCTTATCTTGCTTCCCAGTGTGTGGACATCCCTAGTCTCCTCCTACCCCCAAGGTCTGAAGCCGAACCCAACGCTGCTGCTTCGCCGGTGCGCACTTCCCAAGACTCCTCCAACGAGAGAGGTACCCCCATCTCACGGCCGGCTGCGGATGTGAAATACAGCCATGATGAATTTGTCGAGATTTGAGGAAGCCACGCAGGTGCCGACAGTGGCAGGCTTAGGCTTCGTCCTGCTCCCTGCGATTGGTATATGTGAGCCTGGGAAACCTTAAGTGGCAGAGAAAGAGACTTACTCCTCTCTCTTGAGCTGCACCTTGACATCCTCGTCGTCATCAAGGTCGTCAGCCATAGATTCGGGACTGACTTTGGCAGACGTCTTCGCCTTCTTTTTCGGGGTGCCCTCGCCGTCGTCGTCGTCGGCGGCCTTTCCGCGCTTCTTGGCGCCAGCTGCATTCTTCGGCGTACCGCTCGCGGATCCACCCTCCTTTCGCTTCAGCTTTTGAAGATGCTGACTGTAGACAAGGTCAGTAAAAGCACAACAGATGGAAGAAGTGTTGATTAAGCTTGTGAGTGTGGTCGGGATGATGGTATCAACATTGGGCTTTCCCACTTGGGATGTTGCTTGTTGCGAAATGTATGATGAACGATGTGGTCATTACAGTCTGTGAGAAGCGGCTTTCTGAGTGAAGCGCTTTCCGAAGTTTGCCTCGAGGATGTCCATGGCCTTGGCCAAGGTGGCGCCCTTGGGCTCATCGCATGCGACCAAACAGGCCCCAAAGAGCTCAGCTTCGGCTTCGGAAGTCCACTTGAAGCCGTTTCCCTTGGTAGGAGTGCTCATGATGACGACAATGAGGTGTGGTGAAGTGGTCTGAGTGGGACGAAATGTTTGTTGATTGGTGTGGTAGCATGCAAAGCGCAGAAAGATGAGGTGGAAACGTTGAGGTGTAAAGGGTGGAGCTGGGGTTGGGAAACTTGGTTGATGTTTGTGAGAGCCTTTTCAAGCAAGGCAGCAGGACTGATGTTTTCCCCCCTTTTCAGGCGGCTTTTGGAGGGGGGGGGGGAGGCGGACGCGTACAGAGCAGCCGAAACGGTGAAGTTGTGACCCTTGGCTCGCAGCTCAGGCAAGATCTTGCCATCCCAGTCTGCGTTAGTGATGGCAGTGTGGTTCAGAATAGCAAGCAGCAGGTCCAAGTGGGCCTTTTCGTCCCAGGTGGTGCGAGTAGACATTGTCGCGGTGGGATATCTTGGCATTGAGGAATGCGAGGGCTTTTTGGCCAAGATGGAGCAAGTATGTTAAAAAAAAAACAAAGAAAAGGAAGGTAGAAGGCAAGCGATAAGGATGTAAGCAAAGAGAAAGGAGAATTTAGCGCCACTTGGAAACCTGGATAGAGATAAAAGAACATACTAGCAGGCGCCCTCGGTGAACTGCCAGCCTCCCATAGCCTTCGTTTTATTTGCAATCTGCAGTATGTCATGCTTGGATGGGTTGAGGTGATCGACCGTTGCAGCCAAAAGATCCTTAAGAAGGCCCGGGTCATCCCACTTTTGGGAAAACTGGCTCTTTTTGGAGCTCATCTTGGTGGCTTGGTTTTGTGAGGAGGAGAGGTGATTTTGCGTATGGAAATTGACCAGCAAGGAAAGAACCAAGTCCAGGTTGAAGTAGATGGGAGTTGAGAGTGAGAGGTGGGTATGTGGGTATGTGTGTATCTGAGAGTGGGAAGCTGGCAGTGGGTCGCTCTGGGAATGGGTGTTCTGGGAACGGGAGTCTGGGAGGAGGTGTTCTCGCCGTGGAGATCACAAGGCACCTGGCGTACCGAATCTTATCCCAGGACATAGCACTATGGCCACGACTTCTCATGAATGTAACCACATCCTCCTTCTCCGCAGTGCTGATGACTGAAAGGACAGGTGTAGTAGTGATGAATGCGACCAGGAGGTCACTCATTGTATCGCTATCCCAAGTTGATGGAGACATGGTGCCATATGCAGTGGTGGTAAACTGATGAGCAGAGATTGACGGCCTCGACGATGGAGAAACGATGGAGAAACGAGTGTGTCTGGGGAGGGCCAGGTTCGATCAACTGGAGAGTGAGGCAGCCACTTGGCAGAATTATCAGGGCAGCTTACCGAATGCCCTCCCAAGTCGCGCTAGTGTGGCCGCGACTGTGCATGAACGCGACAATGCCCTCGCGGTCTGCAGCTGGCATCTGTGTCAGGGGCGGTGAGAAGGCGAGAACTGCCTGGAACAGATCTGCATCCGCCTCACTTCCCCAAGATATGCCCATACTTGCTCAATGAGATGTGGCACGTGTCGTGATATGGGTAGTTGGGAGGTTGGATGTGTTGTTGAAGATTTCCTGGGGTGACAAAATTGGGAGGTTCTTCGCAGAGATGTACGCAGTGGTGGGATGGGATAGATACATAATGTGGCACTGGGAGGTAGATATGAATGCCACTGGGCGGTGACTGTCAACCCCCCGAACGTGTGCCTTACCGAATGGCGTTCCAACCAAGGTTTTCGTAGCCTCGCCGCTGCATTCCTGCAACAACGGCGTCCTTGTCCTCTTGGGTCAACAGCTGGCGAGCAGAGACCTGGAAGTAGATCTCCTCCAAAAGCTCTCGCGATCGGGTTTCGTCCCAGGCAACGGGCATTCTGACTGAGTGCCGCTTGGTGCGTGCAGGAGCTGGGTCGCTGCTTTTCTTTCTGTGCTCAACGCAGTGCAAGTGCTCAAGCAGTGGGCGACGGACGGTGGAGAGAGAGGCGATTGTGGGTGTTTCATGGATGTGTTCATGGGAAAGAGAAAGAGAAAGAAAGGTGGGGGAGTCGGGGAGTCGGGGAGAGGAAGGTATGTTTTCCCCCAAGTATAAAGAAGAAGAAAAACAGTTGTATTTACCGAATGCCCTCCCTGGAAAACTGCTGGCCCCGGCCCTCCAGATTCTCGACCATCTGGTCCAGACAGGCCCGCCACTTTATGCCAGTAGAGTCCATGACATCCAAGAGTGTGCCGATGAGAGCCCGATGAGCCTCATCTCCCCATTTCGTGTTGGTAATCTTCGAGTCCCCCGGGCTGCTGGCGGCGACATCATCAGCCGCCTTGGATTTGGCTCCGACCATGATAAAAGAATGGCTGAGTATCTTGAGGGTGGCTTGGCGTAGGAGGCACACTTCACCTTCACGTCTGTTGTTGAGCGCACACGTCGACAAGATGTGGTGGGGCTTGATGATGATATCAGGGTGGAATGGTCAAGTTGCGCAGTACACAATAAGAGTCTCACGAAAAGGATGGGGCGCGGGCCTAAGGAGATGAATCATCGTGCCCAGCTCGGACTCATTAGAGAGGATGACTGGCAACACCGAACTTCAGCCGTTTCGTCCAGGAACAAACAGTCACGCACTGGGGTGACTGAAGAAGCAAAGCACATGGGGTGCCTTGGGAGTGGGTTTAAGGGAGTGGGTGGCCGTAGGTGTTGCTCGTGGATGTTCTTAGACGTGGGTGTGTGTGCTCATGTCCTATGTAGTATGGGATCTCTACCTAACAACTAGCAAGTACGTGGGGATGGATGGGCTCGCCATCTCCCAGCGATAGAGTTGTATCCCGAGACAATCCAACAGAACACCTTTCAAAGAGTTCGAAGCAAGATGAAGACGGATAGAATTATGTAGATAAGAAGTAGAATTGCGTTGATTCCGGCGAATCTTGGCCTCGAACACAGAGGAGCTCTGTTCACACAGACAACACAGTCCGAGTTCCCAAGCCAGACCGCGCTCACCGACGCTGCTGGCACTAGCCACGTCCAAACCGGAGGGCACCCTGAACAATAGAACATACCAGAAAATACCAGAACACCAGGAAAATTGGAAAGCTGACACCACCGTAACACCAAAGCAACGCCGAGGAGCTCAACGCCCGGTAGCCGGACTTGTCATAAACAAGACCTAACACTCCTGTGCTCACGCCTCCGCCGGCCACTAAGCCTCCCCGTAGAAACTTCCATACCGTCAGCAACGGCCGTGAGAGGCGTAATGAGGGGAGGGGATGCCTACTCTGGATTGTAGTGGTCTACACCTGGGCTGGTATGGGCTGCCAGCGCACTCAAGATGGCTTCGTCGTTGAGGGCGGGGTCGTGGTTCTCTTCGAGTTTCGGACGCTTAGCAGCATGCTCATCAGGGTCTTCGCTCGCACCCTCGAAAGACACACCCTCTGGCTGCAGGACCATGGCTTGCTGCTGCTGCTGCTGCTGCTGCTCCTGCGGCGGCGGCGGGACCTGCGGCTGGGCCGGGGCCTGTGTCGGCGCAGCATCCATCATCGGGGTCGGAGCAGGGCCAACAGTTGGATCCATGGACGGGTGTGGTTGCATGGACTGTTCCAGATCCAGTGGTTGTGCCTGCGGTGCCTGCTGGTACTGGATCTGGGGGTGAGACGGCGAGGAGGGACTGGCGCTCTGGGACCCCTGAGCATCGACAGAGCCACCGCCAACAGATTTCCTGGGCCGTCCTCGTCCCGGGCCGGGGCGCCGAGTGATGGGGTTCAGGGTAGGGTCGACCTTCCGAGGGTTGTCACCCAGGGCGCCATTTGCCTCGGCCTTTTGTTGTGCTCGCCGGAGGCCTTGGAAGTGTTGGCTAGCACTGGTGTCAGCCGCACCCCGAGAACAGATCGAAAACTCCTTGGGAGCAAAAGTTACTTCTGAGGACGGTTGACGGAGATATGTAGAGAAACGACAAAGCGTCTCCATGTCCACATCACAAGCCCGGAGAAGCCCGGGCCGGGATGGGGCATGGTGGATGGGCATGAGAGGTAGAGGGAAGATATGAATGCTGGCAATTGTCCCGGCGGCGGGATGAGAGTCGGGTTGGAGTCAAGCAGAGTCGAGCTTACCGGCATCCTTCATTTGTGAAACCATAGCCGAGAGCCCTCATGTGGTTTCCAATGGTGGTCCATTCCGAGCCGCTTATGACACCAATGTTCTTAACAGACAATATCGTGAAGAACAGATCCTTGTCGGCTTCTAGAAGAACATGTTATCAGCGGGACGCCCGACAGTGCCAACGGCGACGGCGGAAGCAGCAGCAGTAGCAGCAGCAGCAGCGATAGCACCAGAGGCCGAGAGGCCGATCTGTCGCCAGCAGGGGACCAGAGCGACAAGAAAGACCAAAGAGACAAAGACAAGACAACGGCAGGATTGGGCACGCAGAGGAGGGTACTGACTGTCGCCCCAGTTTTTGCTGTTCATCCTCGCGGGCTCCGGAAAACAGGCGCGGGCCTAGTTGCGAATAGCCTCAAAAGGCGTGAGCGGCTTATGAAGCGATGGGATGGTTGGAACGGATGGATCTGGGTGATCTGATTGACCGAACCGAGATGGGGAATAATTGTTAGACCGGTACCTGAGGGCGGCTGGTAGAGGGAGGAAAGAAAGGACCTGTTGATAGCTGGCTATCTGGGGACTTTGCTGCGGGCGGAGGCGAGGAGCTTGGTCAGAAACGCGCGGGCGGACAGCTAGCTGCTAAACCGCCCCAGCTGCCCAGCCAGCCAGTCACCACTGCGAGAGGTGGCAGGTGCTTCTCTGTGGTCCATGCTCCCTGCCCGATGCCCCAAGCTCCCTCCTCCCTGCCTCCCTCCCTTCCTTCCCCAACCCCCAAAGCGGCACGGGCACCCCCAGCCGTCGGTCCAGAGCCAAGGCAGCAAGGCAGCAAGGCAGCAAGGCAGCAGGCACAGCCAAGCCTTCACGTGGGCTCGTGAGAATCTCGCGTCGCAAGTCCCGCACTGTCCAGCCCCGCTTTCCAAGATTCGACGCCCAACTTTGGAGCTCGGACGCGTCTCGGCACGTCATCTGACCAATCGAGGCGTCAGCCCGCCGCAAGCCCCAGACAAAGTTCTCCAGATGCAGGCTCCAGTGTCTTGCGCCTCCCCTCTCTTTATGACACATTGCCCTGCCTCTTGCTCATTTCCCAATGCGCAGCTCCGCGACCCGCGTGCCGCGTGCCGCACTCGTCGCCGGCTCCAACGCCATCGAGGCAACGCCATCAAGCGGGCCCCTTCGACCTTGGTCTGGCGCCGGGCTCGAGGTCGGTGATACAAGGCGGACAAATGACAAGCATCAAAAGTCCTTGCCACACCGCCAACACACCCTCAGTCTCGGGGGGAGGATCGCCAACGGTTCGCTTCCTCTGGCTCCCTGCATCCTGCAGCCTGAACTGGCCTCGCCCTCCCGCGATTCGTCAATTCGGAAAGAATCATAGTAGAAGAAGAAAAAAGGGCAGCCGTCTTGGCCGGATTGGAACCTGGGCGGCTACCCAACGACACAGAAGTAAATCTTGTCCTGCGTCGAACTACTTGACTTGACCCGACAGCCCCAACTAGTTCCTGGCTTGATGTGGCATGGTGTGGTGCTCACCGGGGAAGAGACCTTGTCCGACGAGCAGTGCCAGTCGTGTTCCAATTAAGATCCCTGTGCCGACGACGACCCTGTCTTGCGTTGCATGTTTGCAATAGCGATGACTCACTCCTGCACCGATCCTAGGCCGAGTTACGACTGATGAGCATAATGGCGGTCGACCGGTGACGCCTTTCCCGTCCCGTCCTGCTTGCGTCGGGTGTTGCCTCGGTCCCTCATCCCTATCGATGCATTCTCGACGCCTAGGCTGTGGGATTAACTCGGGGCGATCCCCTGTGTAATGGCCTCCTATGGGACGACCTGCTTGCGTGATAAACCGCCTCTGGGACAGACGGCGCTGGCCCCGATCCGGGACGGTCGTTGAAGCTCTAAACGGAGGTCTGGTTTATCTGACACCAGAAGATTCAGATCAAACGCCAGCGGCCCAAAATTGCCAACGCCGGCTCGCCAATGGTCAAACTCCTGGTGCCAGCAAGCGTACTGTGTAGCGGCGGACGGGCAAGGGATGGGGCAGGGGCCAGGGCGCAATGCGAGGCGCACGATGCAACCTGTTCCGGATGCCACTTTACGCGAGTCCTGCGCGAGATCACGTTGAGCCCACAGCACCCTCCCTCATGTTGGACCTTTGATTTGTTGGGGCTCCCACTGCAGCTGGCCAGGCAACCATGGCCATCGTTCTCACGGATGACTTTACAAATGCAGGCAAGGCCCAGTCAAAAAGCAAGGAGTCCCGAGCAGATGAGCTCAGGGCTCCTTTGCCTTCCTCTCCTTCCCGCCTTTATCAGCCCCTCTGCTGAACAAGAGCAGGAAGTTTTTCATGCAGACATCTTCTCTTTGGTCATGGTCAATGCCCTTTCAAGCATATCCGTCGTCGATCATCAGCACATTGTTGCTGAGATCCTACGTGCTCAGCCGACTCGCTGCTGCTTGCATCCAGCCCAGGGATTCTGGCTGTCAGAGGGCCCGTGGCCCTGAGCAGGCCATTTGATCTCAACTCCTATCACCTAGGCCGCAATATCAAGCCATTCCCAATGGTATATGGTGGCCTCGTCTGGTAGCTCGGGCTTATAAGACTACCCTCTCAGCCCTCGCCTCACTGATCTTCACACACCCTCTAGAGTGACTCACCCCCTACGCCCTACATACTACCCTGAGCGATCCTCTTCCACTGTTCAAACTGTGTGAGACCCTGGCAGGCCGCCATTTGAGCCCAGCTAGTAGCACGCTGTGAAGCTCAAATTGCACCCGAAGGCCCCCCCAAATCTCATCCACTGTCGGGAACTCCTCTCGTTCCCATTCAGTTCTCCCTTCAACGGACTCATCCGGGCACTGGGCGTCAACATTGTCATCATGTCTTCCAACAATGACAATGTTATGGCCCGATTTCTCTTCGCGATACTGCAGCAGAAGAACCTCAAAGATGTAAGAGCACCTGGGGGGGGGAGGTTGTGGGCAGGGATGGAACTCGAAGACTCTGGCCACTGACCCATGATCAGATTGATTGGAACGCTGTCGCACGCAACCCCATACTGTCCCAGGAGATCACAAACGGCCATGCTGCCCGGATGAGGTACTCTCGGTTCCGTAATTCTCTGCTGAACATCGAGCCTTCACGACGACACAGAGCCGGCGGCAACAAGGCCAAGGTCACCAAATCTAAGAAGGAAACCAAGACCAAGAAGGAGGGTGGACAGCCCATCAAGAACGAGCCTACCAAATCACCAGAAGCCCGACAAGAGGAGCCCAAGGTGCCGTCCCCAAAGATCAAGCACGAAGCTCTGGTGAAGAGAGAATTACAACAGGCGCCGTGTGAGACATGCATCGCTCCAACCGAAATGCCATCAACCTCGCTCCCTGAAGCCCAGATGCAGTTCCACAACCGGCTCCTGACACCTTGCAGTGATACCGACCTCTTCGCGATGTCCCGTGGATATGCCACCAGACCTGCCACCGACGCCCTGCACCACGAGCCGGGCCATTACGACTACACGGGGGCGACTGCTCACTGCCGTCACGACACAGTGTCCTGGCAGCCAAGCCCGTCGTACTCGCCCTTTTCGATGCCCTCGTACGAAATGGACAGTTACGGCGGCCCCGCTTCTGCCTTCTGCGAGCATCAGCACGCCGCCCCCCCGGAAGGCTTCGGGATTGCCCCGAGTGCCATGATGGTGCCCGACCAGTCTCATGCTCCTGTCAAGCATGAGGAGTGGGACAGCCGCTTCCACTGAGAAAGAGACTTTGATCTATCAATCACGCCTCTTATGGCATCAAAAACAAAACGGTAGATTTCGAGGGAGGTAGCACCTGCTGCCCTATTTTCTTGCCTCATTCGCGGCTCGGTCGTTCGTGATTGTGGGCTTTTGTGGGCTTTTGTGTGCTTCGGAAGCGTCTGCGTTGGACGCTTTATTTCGAGGTATCGGATCTTGATAGATTGTACTACTCTCCGCTGTTTTCGGTGTTGGGATGAGCTACGATGTACTGCTTGTAGGCACTTTTCCTCTTTGCTCTTGCTTTCTGGAACCTTCAATATTCGAGACCTACATCCGGAGGCAGACTAAGTATTTGCGAGCGGCAAAAGGGGGTGGGGGCCTCGGGCTTCAAAAGACAGGAATGAGCATGCGATTACTGTAAACCGTGGACGTCGCTGCCGTGCTTACCTTGCACAAGTGACTATATTTTCCATCCCCATCTCCGTCCCTGTCCTTCAACCACTTTTTTTTTTTTTACAATGTTTTCCCTGGCGTCGGTTTACCTGTGGAATTAAACTACCTTCCAAGCCTTTCGCTGTACATATTGCTGGCAACTTCGGCTCCCAATCCCATTCAGTCCAACGCAGATCGCACGCGAAGAATACCCTTTACATCCTGGAAGCACTTTCCCAACAACCGATAAAGCCCAGAGCCTCATCAAGTTCCCGCTCCGAGTACGAATAGACAGGAACAGCAAGGCGCCGGGCTACTCACAATCAGAAACGCAACACCACGTATTGTTTAATCTCCTATGAGCCAGCCTCCATTAAGCCATACCTCAATGGGAAATAGGCACGCAATCTATGGCCTTGGGAGAGAGCCGAGGGCGATTGAATGTTTCATTGACCAAGTCTAGAGTTGGCTCACGACTATCTCCACTGCAGGTTTAAGGGCATCGAGAGCCTACTATGATTCGGCTGAGGGTGAGTCTTTTCTCCTTTCCGTGCATCAAAATCTTGTCTCATCAAATATTACAGCGTAATGGGACCGCAACCAAGTCCCACATCATCCTGAAAGCTCACCCCAAGTCAGATCAGGGCCGGGGCTCGCAGATCACTTCTCAAATGATCCAAGGTTGCCCGAAACATCACCATGGACAGGCTAGCCTCCCTCCCCATTTTTCGTTGACCAATGCCATGATACGCCTTCGATGCGCAGCTATTCGCTGCGGTTTGGACTGGGAATGTAACGTGGCACCATGCCACTCCGTCTTATCAGACTTGAACAGCCTTGTGGAGAGCGAGCCGTGCGTCTCCTCCTAGCCAAGTCTGTCAGTTTCCCTCGATTCCTTGTGGCAACCTCAGATGTCCTCGATGTCCTCGATGTCCTCGAACTTGAGTTTGCCCTCGGTCTCGTCACCTTCCTCGGCTCCCGGATTGACCGGGCTGTCGCCCTCGACATCCCACTCGCCCTGGCCATCGAAGTCAGCGCTACCATAGGCAGAACCCCCGCCGAAGTGTGCTTGGTCGAAGTAGGTGCGGCGACCATTGTACATTTCCTCTGGGAGATGCTCGCTCAGCTGCATTCGGGTCATGTGGCTAAAGGGCACGCGGCTGCCTGACATTTCCTCCATACCGGCCAAGTGTGGGTGCAGCTGCATGGACTCGAAGCGCCTGAACTGCTGCGCCTGAGCCTGCCTCAGGAGCTGGTCGCGATGGTTATCATGCTCCTCCAGCCTCATTTGCTGTGGCTGCAGCTGGGGAGCAGGGTCCTGGAAAAGGCCGAGCTGACCTGCGGTCAAAGGCGGAACAACGGGGTGCGAGGCGCCGCTCCCGACTGGGCCCGGAATCATGCCAGGGTGTCGAGGGTGGTACGGCATCATGAGGGCATCGCCTATGTTGGCTGGCTGGCTGCGTTGATGACGAATGTGACCCATCACAGGTGTCCGGCCAGCGCTGAAGTCCGGGGCGAGCTGGCCATGGGCATATCCGTGAGGGCTTGCGCCGTCGGTGCCGTCAATGCCGACTAAGCCCATTTCATCGACTCCGTAGTCACTACCGGGCAGAGGATCAGCCTTTGCCTCCGCCTTGGTCGTCGTCTCAGTGTCGGGACCAGTCTCGAACTGCAGGCTGGGTTTGGTGTCGAGGATCTTGTCAGGGTCCGCCTGGGATGAGGGTGCAGAAGCGGCGACTGCACCATCAGCAGCTGCATTCTTACCATCCTGGCTTTCCTCGGATTGGACGTCCGTCTTTTGTTTCTTAATGCGGACACCACCAGCGCGAGTGGCTCGCTTCCGCATAGCTGCCTTCTGGGCGACGGGGCTGGGATTGTGCGGGGACTCGGCATGCACATCCTCATCCTCATCCAGAACTTCCTTGGTCTTCTCTGCAGCCTTTCGCTTCTGAGCTTGGGCTCGAGGAGTCTCGGGGGCATAGGCTAAAAGCTCATGCTTCTTCAGGATTTGACGAAAGCGGACCTGTGCAGGAACGAAACGGATGAGCCCAGGACTGGGTAGCGGCGGCAGGAGGATATGACTCTTCGCACATACCTTGGCAGAAGCAGCATTCTTCAGGTTTGAATGAGTTGCAACTTGGCTCCAGTCGATCTCGCTGTGGTTCTTGTTGAAGCGAACCATGTTGAAGAAGAGGAGGGCCTCAACGGGGGTCAGCTCAAGTTCCGTCATGGTCCCCTTGCCTCTCACAGCTCTGGGTGGTGTCTCGGGGCCAGTGTCTTTGGGACCAGGATCATTGGGACCAGTCTCCTTGGGATCCGCATCCTGGGCGCTTTTGTTCTTGTGGCCACGCTTTGGGGCCACATGGGGAGTGGCGTTGTCTCCGGCATCAGACATTGTCAAGGCTGAGGAGCGGTTAGACATGCAAAAGGCAAGAAGTATACCACGGCGACTTACCTATGATTCAGGACTGGAACCGTGGGGAAGGAGATTGTTGAGTGGTTGAGCTGACACAAAGGTTAGGACCAGACGAGAACTCCAAGTGTAGAGTTCAGTGGGCGAAGGAGGAAGGAATGAGCTCAACGATGGGAGGTACTCTCTTGCTCATAGGGAGGAATTTAAGATGTATCGCTGCAATCTTTGCAGCCAGCTCCTAGAATCGCACATGGGAATTACCTACCGATAATCTAAGACGGAGCCAGGAGACCGGCTGAGCCGATGTGAAGTGAGGAGGAGGTTGGGGGGGAGGGGTACGCTTGCAAGCAAAGCAGCTTGTTGGGACAATTTTGTTGATCACAACTGCCCATGGAAAGAATTGGCAAGCGAAAGGAGATGCGACGGAACGTTCTGAGTAGACGGTGTTGATGGATGGCTCTGTGGCTACGAAATCAGATGGTACTGTGAGGTAGCCTCTTGCTTGTCTGAATGAAGCTGCCGCACCCGTAGAAGCTGTGAGAGGGCAGTCGAGACACTTCTCTGTCGCTTAAAGTAAGTAGGAGCTGATAAGCTTGCGCAAAGTTCGAGGCAAGTCTTCGAGCGTGGGCTGCAAAGACGTAGTGCGGAGCTGGGAGGAGCAAAGCCCTCGATAAAGCGCGGAGTCAGATATGTCTGGGAGAGAGTGTGGGAAACAGAGAGAGAGGAAGAGGGAGGTGGAGGTAGAGTCATAGCCCTGTGTTTTTTTTTTTTTTTTTTTGTTTTTTCCTCTTTCTTTTTGGGGACGTGTTCTGCAACATCACTCGATTTCTTGCCCTCACACTCACCCCAACAACATCACACTCCACAGCCAACACCCGGTGCTTTTCAGCATCGTATCATTGCCCTGGCAACAAATACTGCTCAGGCATCTCATCTCATCTCACCTTGCCTCTCTTGCAGGGCACTCAGCCTCAACTTCCCTCCACCAACAGACTTCAGCTTCTGCTGCCCCCCACACCATTGCGAAAGCGACCTTGCCGCCTCAACAAGAGCGTCCTCATCCAGAAACATCAGTGACACTTTTGTTCACTATCTTGCCCACCATGAGCACCCCCAAGAAGTGTATGTTGTCTCCTCGTTGCCCAACACTTTCAAAACCTGTGCCTGTGCTCCTTTCCGCATACCGGCCAGGGCACATCGTTGCCTTCTGTCTTCGACGTGATACTGAAACGTTCATAGGGGACGACGCCTCCGAGAAGGATCTCATTTTTGCCATTCTCATGTCCACCAGGGATGGCACCGGCAACATCAAGGCAGACTGGCAGAAGGTTGAGGAGATCATGACCAGCTGGGGTTACACCTTCACCGCGGGTGCGATGTGTAAGTACTCCCGTTTTGACGCGCCCACCTGTGTCTTCCGACCTTGACACACCTGACCTGGGTCTCATCATGCGTCGCCGTATCGCGTACCTATCGACGAAGTGAGGCAGCCTGGGCACCATACCACGGGTTTGACGTGGAATTGCCATCCCCAACAACACCACGCCCATGTGGTGACTTGCTCACGAACCACCCCCCCCCCCAAAGTGTCTCGACTAATGCCCTCTTCCCACAGCCCAGCGTTGGTCCAAGACGATCCTCAAGTCCTTAAAGGAGCGCCACCCGGACAACCAGAAGGATGGAGGCAAACCTGACCCGTCCACCTCTTCCAAGACCGGCACCGGCGCCCGCGCCCGCAACACCCTCGCGTCCGCCAAAAGCCAGGCCAAGGGAAGCGGGAAGAAGCGTCCTGCGGATGACTCGTCCCCCGAGCCCGGCGGTCCTTTCAACCCGAACCCCATTGCCAAGGAGAAGACCCCCCGTGCTTTGGCCAAGAAGATCAAGTACTCCGAGGACTCCGACGAAGAGGACGAGGGAGAGCATGTCGCCATCAAGGGCGAGGCCGTTGACGAGGACTTCGACAACGCCGCCTAGGCTTGCCGAGTGCCACATGTCCTTGTTTGCTGACCTGGTCGTCAGTATCCTCACCACATTGGAGATCGAGACGGGGAGGATGCAGCAAGATCAGGAGTGGAAGCTGGTGGCACATTTGATTTACTGACCATTTGTGTCCTTTTTTCTTTGTGTCGTACTCGGGGGCTTTACTCGATTTCTGGTCTGCTCATCCCCGCAAGCAATACCGCTTTGCTGAGCTTCCAAGAAGACCGACCACTGCGTTGAATTCCGGGTTATCTCGTTCTAATCCTGAACGGCCCAGGTTCTAGGATATCTCTAGGAACCAGAGAAGGTCAGATAGACCCATGAATACGCATACAACGACACTGCAACCATGTGACATGCAAAACGTGAATGCCTTTTTCCTGAGATTGCCTGGTCCTTTCTGTCGTAACATTGATACCCCGAACTCCCCATGCACCTGAACCAAAACGCCTGGCTGTCCACAAGCCTTGTCGACCAAAGAAAAGGAAAGAAAAGAAATGCGTCTACGGGACACTCTTGCCGTCCAGGCGACGACCGACATCAGGGTTGTTTACGGCCTCAGGCTGCTCCTCAGGCTCGACCTTCTTCTTGGCTCCTCCTCTCAGCGTCTGGCCCTGGCCTGCGAAATGGGGCTTCTGCGCACCCTGGTTCTCCTTCTCCTTCTGCTCCTTGGACTTGTAAGGGATGACCTCGTACCCCAAGAACAGCTTGTTTGGGGGGAGCCGCAGCGGCAGCGGGCCATTCGCCCGTCTGCGGGGCGCGCCGGAGTCCCCGTCCGCCGGCGCTGACGGCACCGGCGTGGCTGGCTTCGGAGTTGGGGCCTTGCCGCCCTTCTTCGAGCCGATACGGTTGCCCTCGCCGTGGAAGTTTGTCGCCTGAGCCGAGGCGGAAGAGGGTGCGATGGCATCGTAGTTGATGGCCTGAGCCATGGTGCCCTGGTTATGCAACAATCCTCCCGCGGGCAGGCCGCGGGTGCTTCTGGGAGTGCTGGTGCCGCTCCCTGATGACTTTGTCGGTTCCACATATCCGACTGGAGGGGCAAACTCCACCGAAACGTCCGTCTCGATCATGCAAACCCCCATCTTCTCCGTCTCGGGCTTCACATCCAGCACCGCCACGTCGTAGACGGTGTCGTTGTACTCGAAGTTGAAAACGTCGCCCTTGGTAACCGCAGCAAAATTCCGGAAGGCACGCTCGAGGACTGCCTTGGGGTCGCTGATTTCGAGGAAGTTGACAGACTGGGGTTGGAGCTTAACCAGCCTAGCGAGCTCGAGGGAGGTTGTCTTGATCTGGATCATGTCGCCGACCTCGAGCAGCAGGGTCTGCATCATCCACTGCGGGAGGTAGGCCCTTCCCTCCTCGGCCACGAACTCTAGCACGCCGGCATGAGAATGTCTCTCCTTCTCGCCGTTGATGAGTTCCATAAGCAGGGGCCACTGCACGTGAAGCTTGGACACCTTGTCGAGAGCCGACGGCGGAAGTAGGATCTTGGAGCCGTAGTTGAGCTCGCTGCGCTCGGGCCCGGGGTGCATCACCATGGGGTAGCAGCGGTAATACTCGTCGAATCGTTGGGTGTTAGGCCGGCGCATCGACCGCGCCATGTTGACGAGGTCTTGCGGGTTGGCCGGGTCAATCCCGCCGTATCCAGGGGCGAACTGCAGATCGTGGGAGCCAAGTGTCAGTGTTGGGAACTTTCTCTGAGCAAGGTCACAAGTCGAAAGGCTTTGGTGTCGCTCCGTATAGGCAGTGACTTACCATGCTCGGCTCCTGTGTCTCAGGTGTGAGAGGTATCGCGATCAAGTTACTGCGGCGGACGTTTGCCACGAGTGAGAACAAATGACTGCCGCCAAGGGTGGTTGACTGCTGTTGGTAGGAGATGGAGTGCAGGAGTGCGGGAGTACAGGAGTCCAAAAGGCTGATAACTTGGGGGGCAGCTTCTCGCTAGGCAAGTGAACGGACTGTGAAGCTGTTAATAAACATGACGGCGGCAGGCAGGCAGCCTGAATGACGACAGTGGGAGTTATAGCACCAACTCCAGATTAGATAAGCCCAGGCCTAAGGCCCTCAAAAGTCAAGGAGGAGTCCACCTAAGTCCACCTAAGATCCCCATATGTTTACTTCCCAAGAACCTGCCTACCCGTCGGCGTGTATGAATCAGGGGCGATAGAGGTCCTTTGTAGCCCAATGTCCTAGGCGTCGGCTAGGAACTTTTGGCCAGACATAGCCTGACCGAGAAACAAGCTCTTTCCGACACGGTACTCAATGTTACGGACTTGTGTGGGGTTTCATCCATGCTGTCAAAAGCTATTCGTAGTGTGTCCTGCCTGCTACGTGCGACCAAGAAACCAAACACACAAAAATCAGGGTATCTCTAATAGTGCTCCAGCAATCATGATCAATCTTCCAGAAGCCTCTAAAGTCAAGCCCGGGATTGTGATAAGCACTCAGACCTTGTCTGGTTCTGCCACTTACAACATCTTTGACCCAGAGGCAGTGCACCCAAGACTCCGAGGAACCAGCGCCGCAAACCGATCGACCCCATCGCAGGCCGTTCCGTACAGAAAGAGGGGAAACCAAAATAACCCCCGAGCAGCATGGTCATCATGGGTGTACGTAGCCATTTCCGTAGCCATTTACGCCATTTTGGCCCTCGATTCTTGCCCGCTTGTCATGATGGCCAGGGAATTTCTCCTCGGCGGCCAAAACTCGCTTGGGTGCCTTAGCCATGTCATCACAGACAGACTGCACTCCCATGAGCATGCTCTTATGTCGCTCACCATCTTCTTGAACCATCTTTTCCACCTCTGTCAGCCTCTCCTGGAAGTGCCGCATCTCAGGCACGAGCTGGGCGGGCTGGAGTCTACTGAGCTGATCCAGGATGGCATGAGCCAAGTGGCCAGTGTTCACGTTGTTCCACTGACTGCTCAGGCTTTCGATCATAGTTTCCAGGGCCCCATAA
This sequence comes from Diaporthe aspalathi, assembly GCA_001447215.1. Classification (NCBI taxonomy): domain Eukaryota; kingdom Fungi; phylum Ascomycota; class Sordariomycetes; order Diaporthales; family Diaporthaceae; genus Diaporthe; species Diaporthe aspalathi. The sequence goes on from LJJS01000907.1 coordinate 47,703, forward strand.
CGCTGGTCCGCCTGGGTTCCGAGGAAGCCGATGCGTTCCTGCGTAGCAGCCAGAATCTTCCGCACCTCGTCCACGGTCTCCTTCAAGACTGTGGCCTTGGAGTCGATGGCGGCCGTCTTGGACTCAACTTCCGTCAGGCGAGACTCGGCTAGTGCCACGCCATGTGCAGCGGCTTCCGACTCCGGTGCGAGACTCGTGTTCCCTCCGGAGGTCGACGCCGTCCCCGCGCGGCTGGATTGCGCCAAGGCAGCGGTACTCAAGTTCGACTTGGAATCCTGCAGGCTTCTGATTTGCTTTGTGTGTTCATCCAGTTTTGTTCCGAAAACCTGGAGAAACCTATCGGACCATGCCTTGAAACTTGCGGGGAGATCCGTGGGGATATTCTCAGGGATCCTCGCAAGAGCTTGGTCCATGGATTGCTTGAGACCTGCGATGACCACCTCCTGAGTGGCGGCTTGGCTTTTCAGCGTAGTGTAGTCGGCGATTAGTTCGTCGAGGCCCTCGACGTCTATGCCTGACAGGAGCGCTTCATGGTTCTGCAGCCCAGTGTCCAGGCCCGCAATCTCTTCGGCGTGCTTCTGCACCCCGGTATCCAAGTCCGCGATCTCCCCAGCATGTTTCTGTACCCGAGTGTCCAGTTCCGCAATCTTTTCAGCGTGCTTCTGCGACCCAGTATCCAGGGCCGTGATCTGTCCAGCGTGCTTCTGCGCCCCAATGTCCAGGTCCGCGATCTGTCCAGCGTGTTTCTGTACCCGAGTATCCAGGCCGGTAATCTGTATGGCATGCTTCTGCACCCGAGTGTCTAGATCAGCGACCTGTCCAGCATGTTTCTGTACCCGAGTATCCAGGCCGGTAATCTGTATGGCATGCTTCTGCACTCCAGTGTCCAGATCGGCGATCTGTCCAGCATGTTTCTGTACCCGAGTATCCAGGCCCGTAATCCGTTCGGCATGCTTCTGCATTTCAGTGTCCAGGCTCGTAATCCGTTCGTCATGGCTGGCTGACGCGTCCTTCAAGGTTTGGTTGCCCCGGCTCAGCTCGTCACATTTCTGCCTCAGGGCCGTCATTTCTTTGGTCAAAGTCCCGTCCTGGACTGCGCTCGACTTGGGAGTCGATTCGCGTCTCATTTTCTCCACCGTCTTGTTGAGCTCGACTTTCAGCGAGCCGATCTGCTTGTCAACATATGCCCGTGCCGAATCGGCCGGTTGGATTAGCCCAACCCGCTCGGTCAGGCTTGTGACTTCGGACGTCAAAGAAGTCACCTGCGCCCGCAGCTGCTCGTTCTCTTTCGCCGCATCTGCATGCAGCCTATCCCTTTCCCTGTATACGGCCAATTCGGAGGCCTGTTTCTCTTGCGCCTCCTTGAGCGAAGCAATCTGTTTCTTCCACGCCTCCTCGAAGCCAGCCTGTCGCTGCTCTAGCTTCTTGAGCCACTGATCCTGCGCGGGCTGCGATAGTGCGTTGACTGGTGCCGTCCCTGCTTTGGAAGCTTCCACAACCTGGCGGATCTTGATCTCGTCTAATGGCAAAGCCGTGACCAGGGTCTGGACGTACTTGTCGAGAGCGATACTCTCTTTCGATTTGAGGGTGGCGAGTTCCTGTTCAATGCCTGCCATAATCTCTTTGTGGCGGTTATGGTTGACCTGGTAGGTGTCGTGCACGGCGGGGAACTGGGTGGGTTTTGAGATCTGACTGTCGTAGTCTTTCTTTCTCTTGTGGAATGCCTTGAGCTCGGCATCCCTCTTGAGGAAGAGCTGGGCCTTCTGGGCCACGAGATCAGTGACCTGACGGAGGGCGTCTGCCAGCTCGGGCCCGGCACGGTCCGAGTCCATCTTTGGTGGGTGGTCTGGTGTTGTGTGGGTGGCGCGGGCCACGTCCATGTCGCGGTCGCGGTCGCGGTCGCGGTCGTTCCTCCGGTCACGATCGCGAAGCTCTCGGTCGTAGTATCGTCCCCGATCACGGTCCCTCGTGTAGTCTCCAGAAGCAGCGCGGGAAGTGGGTGGTCTAGAGTAGCGGTCGCGGGATCGTGAGCGGGATCGGCTGTAGTGGGTGAAGGAGAAGGGGCCAGGGCCGCTGAAGTCCCTTGAGGAAGACATGCCGAGGGCAGGGCAGGGCAGGGCAGGACAGGGCAGGACAGGCGGTGCGGGATGGCACCTGCTCAAATAGCTAGGTGCTTTAAGTAGGCAGAAGGACGGCTATAGACATATGGCGTCAAAAAGGAAGGCCAGGTTGGGAACGAGCAGACAGGCGCAGTGGGGGAGGGGCTAGAGCAGAGCTGGGTCTGACGGGATCGGGAAGGGTAAGTGCGGGCGAGGTGCGGTTGGTAGCAGATGCCCATCGCGTACAGGCACGCCTGCCCAGGCAGGAGATATATGATGTATTTGAATTGAACGTGTATCATTGATGTACTGTACCTTGTGGGGATTGCGTCCTGCGTTGGCACACCCTGGCACATGTACGAGGAGGCTTAGCACTGCACTCTGCCATGCGGGTGAAGTTCCCCGCCAGCCACAGACAGACACAGAAAGGCACGCCTGATTTCCTGATTTCCTGATTTCCGCCTGGTGTAACATCAACTGGATATCGAAAGGGGGGGCAAGAGAGGGGGGGCGAGTGACAACTGCGCGGGGGCAGGGGTCTCGCGCTGAGGCAGGCGCGTAAAGTGCTTTTTTTTTTTTGGCCCTGCTCGATCTTCATTTTTCTTCTTGATGTGGTTCCACTGCGATGGTTTTCCTTCAGCCCGTGCACGGCTATCTTTTGTGGATTTACAGCCAGGTGCAGTGTGACAGATGAGAACTCACCACAAGAACGGCCGAACAACCCACGTATGCTACGGAAGTACAGTACATATATGTACGATGGCTTGCCCAAGCTGTCATTGCAAGCTGCATATTCGGAGTACATAAAGTACCTACCTACCAGCCTACCTAAGTACCTAGCTTAGTAGGCACCTGGCTGCCTACAGAGGTGCCAAGGTAGGTTGCATGGAAACGGGGCAAGGGTGTCACCTGGGATCCCTGCCGCCCATGTCTTGACCGTATGTAGGTCAATGGTGCAGTCCAACCAGTTGGTGCTGAGCAAAACGGCACCAGCAACGGCCCCATAGCAGCACCCGCCCCCTCCGTATCTAGAAAAGCTACCATCCTACCAAGCAGCGCATAACCTCTCTGCCCGTCGCGCAAACACCCACCGCCGCTCGTTTTGTGCCTCCCTCGCGACCCACCTCATTCAATTGCCTTCAGAAAAGTCGAGACCATGGCTGCGGTATGTGATTTAGATTCAAGGCTTACTTGCCCCCGTCCCCTCCCCCCCTCTGCCTGTCCGGCCCTCCTGACGCGCCTTGTCGCACACAGCCCGTCGTCACAGTCTCCGAGAGCAAGGAGCTCCGCGGCATCAGCCTCATAGCTGCCCACTCGCATATCCGCGGCCTCGGCGTCGATGCGGACACCTTGGAGCCTCGCGCCGCCTCGCAGGGCCTCGTTGGCCAGCAAAAGGCGCGCAAGGCCGCCTCCGTCATACTCGAGATGATCAAGCAGGGCAAGATTGCCGGCCGCGCCTGTCTCATCGCAGGCCCACCAAGGTAAGCCGGCCTAGACTACCTCGCCGGCCGTTTTCCACTTGTCATTCGCTGACACACGCGCCTCGCCGTCCAGCACAGGCAAGACGGCAATCGCCATGGCCATGGCTCAGTCCCTCGGCTCCGACGTACCCTTCACCTCCCTGTCTTCCTCCGAGATCTTCTCCCTCGAGATGTCCAAGACCGAGGCCCTAACACAGGCCTTCCGGAAATCCATCGGCGTGCGCATCAAGGAGGAGAGCGAGATAATGGAGGGCGAGGTGGTTGAGATCCAGATCGACAGGAGTGTCACCGGCGGTGCCAAGCAGGGCAAGCTGACCATAAAGACCACCGACATGGAGGCCATCTACGACATGGGCGCCAAGATGATCGATGCCATGACCAAGGAGCGCGTCATGGCTGGCGACATCATCTCGATAGACAAGTCATCCGGAAAAATCACCAAGCTCGGCCGGTCCTACGCCCGCTCGCGCGACTATGATGCCATGGGTGTGGACACCAAGTTCTTACAGTGCCCCGACGGAGAACTGCAGAAGCGCAAGGAGGTTGTCCACACCGTCACGCTGCACGAGATCGACGTCATCAACTCAAGAACACAAGGCTTCCTGGCCCTTTTCTCGGGAGACACGGGCGAGATCAGGAGCGAGATCCGGGACCAGATCAACACCAAGGTCGGCGAATGGAAAGAGGAGGGCAAGGCAGAGATCGTCCCCGGCGTGCTTTTCATCGACGAGGTCCACATGCTCGACATCGAGTGCTTCTCGTATGTCAACCGTGCCCTGGAGGATGACCTGGCCCCCGTTGTTATCATGGCGAGCAATCGCGGCCAGTCGCGCATCCGCGGCACCGACTACAAGAGTCCTCACGGGCTGCCGCTGGACTTCCTCGACCGTGTATCAATCATCCAGACACAGCCCTACAGCGCGGACGAGATCAAGCAGATCATCTCCATCCGTGCCACCGAGGAGGAGGTCGACTTGTCACCTGACGCCCTGGCCCTGTTGGCCAAGATTGGCCAAGAGGCTGGTCTGCGCTATGCCAGCAATCTCATCACGACGTCACAGCTGGTGGCTGCGAAGCGACGACAGAAACAGGTCAGCGTGGATGACGTACAACGTAGCTTCAAGCTCTTCTACGATCCCGCCAGAAGTGTCAGCTTCGTGGCGGCCTCCGAGAAGCGACTCATCGGAAACGATGGCGCGGTGGATTTCTCCATCGCAAATGGCAATGGGGTCCAAAATGGCGGGGACAGCATGGACACGAGCTGAGACGAGGGTGCAGTAATGGTAGTTGGCGAAGGCGTTCCGGTCGTAGAAAAATGTCACGGTGACGCGAACGGGAAAATTGTGATAGATGCTTTGTGTAGGTGTTTCGGGCGGCGTCATATGGATATCCAAAACATCCCTGCTGGTTTGAAGAGCTTCATCGAACTTGTTCCATTTCCACTGCCCCCGCCGGAGTGCATTTTGGGTGCCATCGGTCGGTCCGTCATGTGGCAAGAGCTAGCTCCCATAAAGAGACTGCGAAACAGAACGAAGGCGATCTGATCAGCACGCCGTAAGATATTTGCCGCTCGACTCGAGGCTGTGACTATGCAAATGCATACGCCAACCTCCATTTAGCCCGAGAGCGAATCTGACACAGTAAACTGTTCTGATGATTCGACCACCGTACCAAGTGCCGGTGGTGAACCCAACCGTGAACATTTTACGGAGTCGGGTTTTTACCACTTGACAAAATGCCGCACAATGGCAAACTGATCCTGAGTGGATGACGTGTCAGCTGTCCAGAAGATTGTGAAATCAAAACACAAGTCACCAAACGCGAATCCGGATAATCTCGTGGCAGCACGTCCCTGCTCGATTGGCTGATTACTTAAGTATGCAAACACCCGACTTCGATACTCAAGAATGCACACCTGGTGGCCTACTCAACAAGCCACTCCTCGACCTCAACGTTCATGCTGCGCCCCAGGCTCCTGATGACCTCCCACCCTACGTTGACCCTCCACTTGCCGCCGCGATCCAAGGGGTCCCCACCAGCGCCGACACGGACCAGCAGGCGCAGGGACGACAGCGTCGCGAGCGCCATGCCCACGTCGGCATCCACACTGGCCTCCGGGGCCGAGACATCACCGCCGCCGCCGCCGCCGCCGCCGCCGCCGCCGCCGCCGCCGCTGGCGCTGGTATCGACACCGATGCCCCATTCATGGCGCACAGTGATGAAGATGGCCATCATGCGCTCCAGGACGAAGGCGTGCGCGCCGAGCAGCTTCCGCGCGATCTTGCGGTGCTTGCTCCTCTGGCCGGCGACGAAGGACGAGGCGCCGCCCCGGCGCCGGCGCCTCCCGTGGTGGTGCGTCGAGAACAGGGTGAGGTCATGCCGCACGGTGTTGTGCGAGGCGAGATACGCCGCGATGAGGAGGACGCGGGCGGTCGTGGGGAGCAGGGCGGCGAGGCTTGTCGTCGACGCCTGCGGGGCGGTGCTGCCCTGGGCGGCGGGGGCCCTGAGGTCCCTGTCCCCGGGCTGGTGGGCGCGAGGTCTGGCATCGCCGTTTTGTTGGGGAGGGTGTCCTATGATGCCCGGGTCGAGGAGGCTCTCGTCCTGGAAGTGCACGCGGGCGGCGATGAGCATCTTGGTGAAGTCCTTTGGTCCAAGGTTACCCTCGCGGAGGGGCACTGTGAAGCGCGGCCAGAGGGAGTCGCAGGCGCGCCGGAATGCTGGTAGTGTGCGCGCCGCGGACCTGGTCAGGGCGTCGTGGACGGCGCCGCAGAAGCGCGCCCAGAGGTCGGCTGTCTCTGCTGCAGTGGTGTTGGGGAGTGGCTTCGGCGGAGTGGCAGAGAGGATCCTGACAAAGTCCGTCTTGGAGTAGTTTGGGAAGTGGACATGGGCAACATGGGAAGTGCGGAGACAGCCTGGCTGCGGGCTGGTCATGATGAAGACGGTGGTCAGGCTGGGAATCTGGGGGGGTTGATCCAGTCAGCATACTGGTCGGGTTCGGGCCCGCCATATGGCGCAACTCACCATCTCGGAAAGCCTTGCTAGGGCAGGAAGGAGACTTTGAGGGGCTTCTCTCTGACGGTCGATGGCGTCGAAGACGAGCACGAAGTGACCGTTCTCTGTAGTGACCTGCTTCAGCATCCTGGATAATTCGAAGTTCAGCTGCGCCAGGCTTTCACAGCGCGGGGCGAAGTCATGGAGGCCGAGAGCACTGGCGACCTTCCGGACGGTGGTCTCAAAGAGATGACGTCCCGTGACACACTCTACCGAGGTGACGATTGCATATTGAATTGAGCGTGAGCCAGGGCTGGCGGTCGGCCGGTCCTCTCCAAGCTGCTGGAGCAGAGACTCGGCGATGGCAGTTTTCCCAGTGGCTTCAGTGCCGTAGACAATACAGTTCCGGCATGATGCTATGTCTGGCTGGGCCAAAGTCAGCATGGATATGAAGAGTGAGGATGGAAAGGGATGCCGAAACCCACGGATATCAAAGCCGTCAGAGCACGGATTTGCTGCTGGCGGCAGGGGAATTTCTGGTCCAGGATCGACACGAGGAGTTCGTCTGGAAGCTGTGCCATTGTTGTGGGTATCTGTGCGGTGTGTACGTATCTTTTCGCGTCATGTCATTTCATCCATCAATCAGCGATTGTGCTTTGAGCGCGGTTTACAACACATCCATCGCTCTTGGGGATGTGAGGCCGGGCCCGACGCGTGAGACCCGAATGAGAGTTAGACGCGCCTCAGTCCTGACTGGACACAGGGTTAGGGGAGCTCTCTTGCTCGATATCTACTTAAGTAGGCGACCAGAAGTGCGGATACTGTGCTGCTGCTGTTCTAGTGTGCTGCACGACATGCAAGAAAGTCTGTTGGATTATACCTAGACAAGGTGCATCCGCATGCCTCATTCTGGTATGAGGAGTACCTTAGTAGTGAGTGCTCTCCGATGGCGACTCTGTTTGTAGTACCTAAGTAGGTACCTAGACATACATAGTAGTACACTAGTATTGATGCTAACTTATCATGCATCTGCTAGCATCTGCTCTGCGGGCCCGGGCTGCGGGTGCCCGGAAGTCAAATGGCTGCACATCCGCCCAGCAGGGAGAAAGGCCCACCACTGTTGTCACTGCATCGTCTTGGCCAGGTCCTCCCAGCCAGACGGCAGAGACGCGTTCAAGCTTGAAGAGTCGTGGTTGTGGATCCAGCGTGGGGTTGCAACCAGACGGGCGGGCTGGGCGCCTTATTCGAATTTCACGGACCAGAAAGATTGTGTACCATACCATAGTAGTTAGTAGTCACTGGTGTAACAGAACAAAAGTTGGGTCGGGTCGCCTATCAATGTAGACTACATTGGCGCACGTATTCCTTACAACGTACAGTGGTCGTCGATACTACTAGTAAGGCAGGGCTGGGGCTGGCAGGAACACTGGAAGGATGCCAGAGTGGGAGATAGCCTTGTCCAGAAGTGGATGGCCCCCTCGGGATCTGGCTCGATCCATGATGCCGCGATCCCCCCAGCTGCGATGCAGTGCTTGCATCTGCAGGGGTGCCTGGAGCAAGTCCGACATCCCCTTCCGCCATCCGACTCGCGATACCTCTCATACTCGCACCACAATACACAGACGCTATTCTCACTGCCTCTCTCAACGCCGTCCTCATTGCTAACCCCAGATGCGATGAAATATGCTTTAGACTATCCCCTGCCGACGCGTCAACCCCTGCCACGGCGCTAGCATCGGCTTCTCTCGCCCACTAGCTAGCTGTACCGTACCATCATCGACATCTCTCACCTCGCACCTCGCTCCTCGCTCCTCTCACCTCTCACCTGCCTGCTCACCTCTCCTCTCACTCTCAGTCCAACCTCCCGTCCATGGCCCTATCTCCCACGATAACTGCTGGCATATGCACTGCCTCTTCTTGGCGGGCCAGTCGATGGCCCTGTCCCTGTTCCTATTCCTGCCACGCCTTGGCCTCCCTTGAATCAATCTTGGACCTGGGCGGTTCCAGTTCAACCGCCCTGCTCTCCCGCTGTCTTCTTGTGTATTCTGTCTGCATTGGCACCCATTTCCATCCGCCTCGCCAACCAGGCTGTACGCAACAGCTCACAGGCACATACGGCAATATTTAATCTCTCCCCCCCCTTCTTGTGCATGTTCACCATTCCTGGGCATAAACGTGCATAGACACCCTCACTTGAAACAATCATCCAATGAGATAATCATCCAATCGTCGTGGGACAACCAACCTCGGGTAAACTAACCTCTGGATCACCACCACTGGGATTATAACCACCATCGGGGTTATCACAACCAAGAGAATCACCCCTCCGATAATCGCCCTTGGCTCCCACGATGGGCACCCTGGGGGACCCTGACGGATCGCCGCTGCCGCCGCCGCCGCCCACAGCAGCAGTACAACCTGCCGCTGCACCGCTTGCTCCTCCTCCGCTCCCGCCTCCTGCCGAGGAGCGACCATACCATGCGAAAAGGCCCCATCGCAAGTCTCGCCTGGGATGCCACAATTGCAAAGCTCGCAAGGTGAAATGCGACGAGAGAAAACCAAGCTGTAAAAACTGCAGCCTGAGGAAGGATACCTGCAACTATCCGGCGCCTCAAAAAACAGCCTCCTCGGTGCAGTCCTCCTCCTCGTCCGGACCCGCCGCTGCCCCATCTCCGGCTCCTGGCCCGGTCCGGCCCTCGACCGCGGCCTCTGCCGCTTCCAGCTCGGTCCGGCTAGCATATGGTTCGCCGCTCTCGGCACGCACGGCCGCATCCCCGGCCCTGCCCTACCGTCACTACTCTCCCGGCACGGCCTCGGGCTCTCGTCGTGAATCCCGAGATGATGAATCCTCAAACAGCAGTGGCAGCACCGAGCTCATCATCGTCGATGAGCCCCCGGTGAAGCTTGCAGGGACTGACGAGTACGACATGAAGCTGTTGTGGTTCTACTCCACAGAGACTTATGCCTCCTTTGCCATCGAGGCCGGCCGGATACCCTTCATCGACAAGATACTCAAGTCTCACATCATCACCTTCGCCTTCCAAAGCCCCTTCCTGATGGACTGCATACTGGGGCTCTCGGCGCTGCACATGCAGTCGCTGCACATGATTGTGCCAGTGTCCAAGGCAGTCACCTACAGGGCAAAAGCCTTTTCCGGCTACCGCACGGCCATCGAGAGGGCTGACCCAAAAGACTTCCCGGCTCTCCTTGCCTGCTCTCTCTTGTTGTGCATGCTCTCATCCGAGGCGTTCCGGGAGCCGGACATGAAGCCCTTGTACATCATAGACTGGATGGTGCTCTGGCGCGGCATCGGCCTCATTATGGAAATCATCCCCATCGAGGCACTTGTCTCATCCGGCCTGGAGAAGCTCTTCTCACGCCCGTCCTTCAACCTCAATCGGACCGCCCTGCACATTCCAAACAACCTGTTCTTCATGGTCACTTCCATCAAGGAGGGCGACGAGGATTACCCCTACGTCGAGGATTACTACAACACCCTCAAGTTCCTTGGCGGGCTGTACCTCGAGCTGGAGACTGGCTTCAGCCCGGTCTTGAGTTTGCGCATCATCACCTGGTTCACATTCCTCCCAAAACCCTTCATAGAGCTAAGCAGGAAACGACGCCCACGCGCCCTGGTCATCCTGGCTCATTACCTGTCCTTCATCAAGATGGTGGAAGGCGTCTGGTGGAGTAAGTATCACTCCTTCCCTTGAATAGTACCCCGTCTTCTCCGTTCTGCTCCGTTGTGAGGAGTTCTAGTATGCGTAACCCTAGTCCCAGTGGCAGGTCATTGACACGTGCCAGTGGTTGGGATCGGGGACCGGTCAATCCAGGATATCATTGACCACCTGGATCCTGAGTGGCAACCGCTCCTCAGCGTCCCGCGGGCTGCCATGTCTGTACACGACAAGGTCGAACTCGCCAAGCTGATCAGAGGCAACCACGCCTGGGAGCCGGCCGAGGTTGAACAGATCATGCAGCATCCGAACCCAGAGCTGCGGAAATTCACAATGGTCAACAACCAGGGCCAGGAGGTTGAATATAGCAAGGAAGAGGGGTGCTGGGTGGTCAAGAGCGTGGAGCCCCAGCACCCGAGCTCTCCCCAGTACCCGACGCCTCCGTACATCTGAAATGCCCATGCTGCTGGTGCGATACACGCGTGCAGCCCGATCTGCGCTGCTGAGCCGAAGCCTTGGGCTTTGTCCCATTTCCGGGCCCTCAAGACATATGTTGTCATTGACTATAGTAAGTAGTCCTGTCTGGTCAGCCTCGCGCAATGCTCTCGGCCCGCTATAGCCTTCGAGTTACACAACTCGTTCCGGCTTGAACTTGTTGCTGAACTTGAAGCTCGTCTTCACGCACCATCGCTAAAGTTGGCATTCTATGCAGTCACGAATGCGAACTTGGCCTCACGGACCAAACCACTCCTCACTCGCAGTCGGGTTAGACGGCACACTTCCCCCCACGCCTGTGGCACAGTTGTCTTGTACGTTCGAGCCGTAGTCGTCAGTCTGGTAGTTCGACTGCGGGTATCTTTTGAACGGCGAAGTGAGAGTCTGGCTGACGCCAAACACATTGGTCCATTGCTGCAGTGTCCCGGGTCAGAAATCATCCATGCTTCTCGTACGCAGCGGGGAAGCCCCCAGGGCAAGCCGACTCTCATAGAACCTGCTTCGGATACCAAGGCATGGCTGGGGAAACTGCGAAGTGTACGCGGGGCCTCCTCAGTGAGGCTGGGAGAGAGAGCGGTTCACGGCCTTTTCTCACCTTGTTCTCCTCTCTATACTTCTGCGGGCTCAGAGTTTTGTCCGCGGGACCGCGCCCTATCTGCATCCTTGGACGTGTGCCACTATATCCTAGGTACACCTTCCTGGCCGTCTGTCCCCAGGCCGCAGCGCACGAATGGATGGCAACGACGAGCGGCGGGTTGGCGACGACCCTTGTCGGGAACATACATATATCTGCCACGAGTCAATCAGAATCCGTGTGAGCGACACCGACTCTGGCATTTATCCGTAGGAACGCCCAACGTGTACATGCCTGCCTTCGACGAGGTATCGTTGGGATAGTCCACCTTGGTGAGCTGCGCAGCTAGAGCAGCTGGGGGGGGGGGCGCCAGCAGCCCAGTGGCGACGGGTCTTCGGAAACAACATGATGGGGGGTACTCAAAGGCGGAGGTGAAAAAGGCCTGAAAAAGATAATGGAAGACACGGGAGGATAAGAAGTGACAGACTGTGAGCATTTAAATACTAAGACAGATAATTGCCACCTGCGGGGACGGATGGTATACTGGCTCGCTGGTAGGTCGCCAGATAACAATGCCGGACACCCTACACCCCTACGCCCTACACCCACAACACCCTGCAAGACCTATGCATAAAGCTCCCACATGTCTACCCAATCTTAAATCATAAATTATCATCGGGCGTGTCAATGAGGTGTGCAGGTTAAGTGTGTAGTTAATCAGCCCTGAAGTACTTAGGCATTGTCTGCCCGTTGGATATAGTGTGACGCCTGTTGGGTGCCACACATTAAACTTGCACCCGCGGATCCTTGGCGGGATCCCGAGCGGGATCCCAAGATGCTTCCATGGGTTCAACCGAGGGTGTTTGGCCACGCACGTCGCGGGTGGCTGCAGGCACGGCACGGTACTCCAAGGGCAAGGCATAACACCTGGTAGAAAACACCAGTGGAGCAGAGCACAGCTCCCATGAGACGATTGTATTCACGTACAAAGTTTGACACCTATAATGACCCTTACCCAATGAACGCCAGACCCGTTGTAGTTCGTCACCGTAACCCATGTGTCTAGTCCCTCGCTATCCATATGTACATCCGCCAAATTGCTTCGTGTCCACACTTGTTGGCCGAACGGTGGGGGCGACCTGCGATGCAATTCAAGTCAATCGCTCGGGACGGCGGGCATCCTGATCGCCCAGCCGCCAGGTGTCTTCCTGCCTCGTGCCCGGCGGCAGCCATTGCGCATTGCTCTGGGCCCTAGTCCGTGCAGTACCAGGGTCATCCGACTTCTTATTGTCGTCAGTGTTACCATTGCTGTAGGAAAAGCCATTGGTGTAGGGATGCGCGGTGGGGTCTGGTGTGATAGACACGGGGCTCTCAAAAACGGTGGCGGGCTGGTTGACTCGCAGCCCATCTGCCGTATTGAGTGGTAACAAGGGAGTCACGTTGCTTTCGGTCATATTTCGTGCCCTGCGGTCCGCCTTATTCTTCTCGCTGCTCCTGTCGTAAAGGTAGAGGCCGAAAAAGGTGAGAGCGATGCCCACAGCCTGAAGCCTGGTCGTAGGACTCCGGAACCACAGGATGGCAATGACAATGACAAATACGCGCTTGAGGAGACTCGCGACCGAGTATGTCACCGGTGACACCATCGAGAGAAGGACGAAGGCCAGTATGTTCTGGCCAAAATGGAAGGTGCCATTGAAGACATACTCCAAGAACAAGCGGCCATGGTCGAAAGTGTTGGGTCCCTGCTCGAGGTCAACAGCGCCGTCATGAAGGAAGTCGCCGATGATGCCGATCCCTTCGCTCCATAACCAAATTGGCGCTGTCAAGACAAAGGCAAGGCCGGACGAGTAGCACAGGAGGTTCAGCTTGTCGAGCTTTCGGGTCTTTGCTGACAGCCCCTCTGCTTCGGCCCGGGCGGCCTCGTTGAAGAGGCGTTTGGAGAATATGTTTTGGGTCACGAAAATGAGAGTGGCCAGGAGCGCGTAGACAATTCCAAGGATCTGTCCGCCGAAGTTGGAGTGTTTCCCAGAACACGCAAGCATGACGCCGGCAGTCAGGGGGATCAGCGACAGGTAGGTGGCGGATGGATATCTGATGTCGTAGATGAAGCGGTAGGCCAAGACGGTGAACAGCGGCGAAAGCCCCTTTATCGTGTGAACAAGGGACACGGGTATCAGCGTGGTCGCGTTGGAGCTCAACAGATGGCCTCCTATCTGGAAAAGCGCCAACGGCGTGGTTGAGCGGATGACGTCGACGCTCGGTGGGCGGATGCCATATTTCAGGGCCGGCACGGCCGACCTGATTCTCGAGGATGAAGCCGCGACCCATGAAAACAGCAGGCAGTAAGCAGATACGAAAAGGAACTGGATCATGGTCAAGGTGGCGGGTTTTGCGAAGGCGTTGAGGATGGATTTCGCCGAAGTGTTTGTGAGCGCAGAGGACGTGTACCACATGATGCACAGAATCTACAGATACAAATCAGCACAGAGGCACTTGGATGCTGAGGGCACCCCCGGAGGGGGCATGGGCATCTGGGAAAGGGCATACAATGAGTCTCGGGGAGACAGGAGCCTTAAGGGCACCGGCAATCTCGTGGGCATTCTGGCTGACACTGCCGCCTCGAGCGCGGATATTCCGAACAGCCTCGGTGATGCTCTTCTGTCGGCCGTGGCCGCGCGCCGGCGTGCCTGTGGCACCCCACTTGACACCCCGCGCTGAACTGTCCTTTCGAGGGGCCCATCGCTCGCCGCTGGACAGGGCCGAGCTGCCATTTGCATAGCCATTCTGTCTGCTGCCGGGGCGCGCCTGCGCGAGGGAGGGGCCGGAGCCTGAGGTATAGAAGCTGGAGGACGAGTCGAAGTCGGGGAACTTCTCGGTGGTGGCCTCACGGGAGTCGACACTCGCATCCCGACGGCCCTTGGAACGGTTCTGTGAGGGGTCGCGCCGCTCCGACGCGGGAGACGTCGAATGCGGCATCAGGTGAATGTGGCCCAAGAGATGCGGTGATGCGGTGGTGCGGTGGTGCGGTGGTGCGGTGGTGCGGTGATGCGGGGGAGGCAATGCGAGGCGAGTAAGAGAGAGGGCGGTTGGTCGTGGTTAACGAGCGACTGGGGAGACAAAATGAGGCGTCGTTGTCTCTACCGGATCATTGCGTGGACAGCAGATGCCATGGGTGGTTGCGCTGTTTTGAGCCGGCGTCGAGGCGTACGCGTGTGCCTTGTTGTCAAGTGCAAGGGCAAGGTTGGGGGACACAAGGCGCAGGGCTTGGGCCTGGGCTCCGCAAGTAGCGATGATGCGATCTTGGAGGGTGTTGGACTTTTTCGGAAGGGAGTGAGGATGGGGAGCTGATTGCGACAGGGTGGAATTGCCATTGCAGTTCAGTCAGTCGGTCGGTCGGTCTACTTGATAGCTGCTAGACTACCTATACCTCTTAGATAAGATCTAGCAGCATCGCTAGAGTGGGCTACCAAGTACCAGGTCTCCATATAAAAATCCCGGCAGGGGCTGGTGCAGGCAGGGTGGTTCCGCAGCGTGCAGGCTCTAGTGCTTGGCATCTCTCGCCCCATGCACCAAGTACCACTGCTGGTCGGCTTGCTGCGAAGATACATCCTCGTGGCAGCACAGCACAGTGTCAATCAATCGATGCTGCTGCTAGTCTAGCAAATCCACCCGCGTTCTTGGCGCGAACTTTCCAAGCACCCCAAGCTCAATCGACGTCCTGCAACCAAACTGCCACCACGCGCCTGGCCAGCCTCGTCCCCTCGCAACGCAACGCAACCCCCTCTCCCTCTCAGAAGGTCAGGCTCGTCGCCACAGCCCGTCACTGAGTCAATCACGATGGCGGCCCCAAAGATGAGCAAGAACCAGATGCGCCGTGCCAAAAAGAAGGAACAGAAGAAGGCGAAACCCACCGTCAGCATCCAGAGCACGCTCCAACTTCCCCGTCTACCAGCCGCTGACCAGATATTGCAGGCACCCACAGAGTCCGGCGAGAGCAGCGAGGCCCCCACGAATGGCCAGGAGAACTCCGGAAGCGACGAAGCCCCTGCAAAGACGGACGAGTTGGAAGTGAAGCAGGACCCCGGCGCGCAGGATGCCGCACCTGCCGATGGGCCCGTCGATGTCCCCTTCGACGACGAAGACCCTGCTTTTGCCGAGTACAAGGACATTTTCCAAAAGTTTGGCCCGGCGTTGGATGAGACCGAGGTTCAGCGGGAGGCCAATGCCGGCAATAAGGGGGACGTCTTCTTCGACCAGGACGACGACATACCCAGCGAGGAGGAGCAGAGCGGGCAACAGAAGCTCTCCAAGAAGAAGAGGAAGAAGCTCCACAAGCTCTCGATCGCCGAGCTCAAGGCTCTTGTCAGGAACCCTGAGGTTGTCGAGTGGCAGGACCCTTCGTCCTCGGATCCCCGGCTGCTGGTCCAGATCAAGGCGCAACGGAATGTCGTGCCCGTCCCTGGTCACTGGTCCCTGAAGCGGGAGTATCTTTCGAGCAAGAGGGGTATTGAGAAACCTCCGTTCAAGCTGCCCAAGTTCATCTCCGAGACGGGCATCACAGAGATGCGGGATGCGGTCCTCGAGAAACAGGCCGAGCAGACAATGAAGCAGAAACAACGGGAGCGGGTGCAGGGCAAGATGGGGAAGCTCGATATCGACTACCAGAAACTCTACGACGCCTTTTTCCGATTCCAGACAAAGCCAGACTTGACCCGCTTTGGGGATCTGTACCACGAGGGCAAGGAGTGGGAGGCCGACTATAGGTACTTCAAACCGGGCGAGGTCAGCGACTCCCTCCGAGACGCCTTGGGGATGCAGCCGGGATTCCCACCGCCATGGCTCTTGCAGCAGCAACGCGTGGGCCCTCCTCCATCGTATCCCCTCCTCAAGATCCCCGGCCTCAACGCTCCCTTGCCAGCTGGAGCATCTTGGGGCTTCGGTCCTGGCCAGTGGGGCAAGCCACCTGTCGACGAGTACAATCGGCCGATCTACGGTGGCGATATCTTCGGCGTCACGGCCGGCAATCCCGGCGCTCAGGCACAACTGCAGGCCGCACAGCCCCAAGCGGAGCCGGTTGACCGCACACTATGGGGCGAGCTCAAGCCACCAGAGGAATCCGAAGAGGAGGAGGAGTCCGACGACGAGGAGGACGAGGAGGAGGATGATGATGATGCTGATGTCCCGGGCGGCCTTCAAACCCCCGGAGGAATAGAGACCCCTGGCGGTCTCAACAGCTCATTGCCCACGGAATACGGTGGGCCTGGTGGGGTTGAGAGTAGCATGGCGGGAGAGTTCGACCTGCGAAAGCAGCGCCGCGGTTACGAAACGGAAGAGAATGCTGGGCCACGTTCTGCCTACCAGGTGGTTCCTGAGAGACAGGCCCGCGCCGAGGGCTTCTTCGGAAGCGACAGGGTGTACGATTTGTCCAAGAATAAGTCCGGCGTGCCTGTTTTAGGCCAGGAGGACGAGACCCGCAAACGCAAGAAGCCAGGCGACGTGGACGTTGCTCTCGACCCAGAGGTCTTGGCAAGCCACGATGGTATCAGCAAGGATGAGCTGCGGAGAAGGTTTGAGGAGGGCCGCAAGGAGGATGCGATCGGCAAGCAATGGCAGTATGATGACGACCTCAGCGAAATGATTGCGCAGGAGAGCCGCAAGAGGGTCAAGCGGGATGAAGAGAAGCGTGGCGGTGGTGACAAGAAGAAGGAGACAAAATACCGTTTTTAGCCATATGGGAAAACTGTCGACTGTTCCAAAATGAAGTCACATCAGGGTTGTGGATGGTTGCGCCTTTTCAGTTTGGCCGTATTGTGGGTGAAATTGCATCGTAATTTGCGGCCAAGACCTTCTAAGTTCGTGGGTCGAGAAACAGGACCATATCAAATTCATTAGTCGGCATCCAGAGCCGTAATGCCAAAATCTGATATCGGCGGCCTCTGGTACAGGAAAATCGCCTTTGTCACCTTGTCTCTCCTCCTTGCAGCAAGTTCAGGCGGGGTAGTTACATATGTCGTTGAAGAGAAAGTCACATGCATTACCTGTCGTGAAACAAAAACGGAAAGTCATTTTGCCCTTTTCAGTCCTTGCACTTGATTGGCATGCAATCCGCCGATGGGCATGCGTGAGTCAGTGTGACAAATGCATACAGAGTGCAAATCGCTTCATTCAGGACTTGGGGTGCAAGGTATGGGACGTTGAATCAGAAGGGACGGGCATTGTACCTATGCATAAATTGTGCAACCTTGAGACGAAAACCAAGACCTATTCCCGTTTAAGATGGAGAAACACAAGAGCCTCATCTGCACGCTCGCCTGCCGGCAGTCATAGTTTACAACCTCTAAGGAGTTAGTTAGGTCCCAGCATGAGAACACCAGCATTGCAGTACTAGCTGCGTAGACCTTATAGTCAGACTATGAGATCGGAAGATCGTCCTGTTCAAGACAAGGACAATTCTATGAGCGCCCTAAATACTCCTGGCAAGCCCCCTCCCTGGAAAGAGGAGAAGTGTAAAGCGCAATGCAATGCTTTTAGAGAATATACCTTCCACTGCCCCATCATGGTGCAGAGTCCCTCCTATAACCATTTTTATTAAAATTTTTAATTTTTATATAACGTGGTTTACCAGTGAGTGGACCGTATCAGTGAGTGGATCA
>LJJS01000911.1:0-26439 GCA_001447215.1 Diaporthe aspalathi
TTATATTATTTAATTATTTAATAATAAATATATTTTTTATATATTTATTTTTTTAATTATAGTTCATTTAGCTTATTAAGCTTATTAATAATGTAATAATTTATAATAATTTATTTAGCTTATTTAGCTTATGCTAAAGCTAGTAATTTAAGTAATCTTTAGCTTAAGTAATCTAAAGTTATATAATAGTAGCTAGGCTCTGGTTATGCCGTTTATCTGGCTGATATGCTGGCTAAATAAGGTTGTTCTTTCTGCAAAACCAACCGCTGTTCCTATTTCTGTCAGGGTCGTAACATATTTTTTATATTAAATTTAAATATATATAAAAAAAGTTTAAAATATTATTTAAGTTTATTAATATAAAAGTTTAATGTTTATATTAAAATATATAAATTTTAAAAAAAGGTCTGCCTAAAAAGAAAAAAAAGAAAGAAGCCAGCTAAAAAAGCTTTTAAAGCTGCAGGTATAGGGCAGGAGAGGCTTATTAATAAGGGGCCCTGCCTAGGGCCCGGCAGGCCTAACCGCACTAGCCCTAACACCCAGCTTTAATTAAATTTAAGTTAAAAGTAAAATTTAAAATAATATTAAATTTTAATATTAAAAAAAAGTAACAAGTAAAATTTAAAAATAAAATATTAATAATTCTTAATAAATTTATTTTAAATTTTATATTATATAAATTATTTTAAAAAAGTAATTTAATTTATTTATTATATATTTATAAAAGCTATAATTTAAATAAAAAAATTAAAATAATAATAAAAAAAGCAACTTTAAAATAAAATAAAATATAATTAAATTAAAGTAATATTTATTATAAAATATGCAAATATATGTAAAATTAAAGGCAACAAGCCAATTTTCGTATAGTCCGGCATAAGAAAGTTTTTAGTGTCTTTTTAATGCGTTTGTTTGCATATCAGAATACATAAGCAAGATCTCGTCCCAGCAGAATCAAGAAGCAGATTACGCAGCATCCAGTCAAGCTAAGGTGAACAGGGTTTGGACCAATGGGAAACGTCATCTGCCTTCCCCGGCCTCGATGTGATACATGTGTAGAAACTGGCATGCTGGTGGCACTAACCCCTCCTTTGTGTCGGAGTGTTGTTTTTCGAAAGTCTGGATCATGCCATAGACTCTGATCTGCCTCTACATATCCGTTGGGCCGCGACCAGTGTTGGTTTTATATTGATTCATTTGCATCAGCTGCCCTAAGTCACAGATAAGAATCTCAGTCGGGCGGCATTTGCGTCTATCCTGGCAGAAACAACCATCAAGGAGTTGATAATCAAGTCCATCATGAAGTGGCCCTGCGCGGTTGAGGCGTGTCACCGACCCGCTTTGTGGTCGCTTCTCGGGCAGTGCGAACAATGCTACCAACATTTCTGCGGAGAGCATACCGTCTCAACTTCACACACGTGTCTGAAGACAGAGGTTCGTATAGAAAGGATAAGTGATGGAGCGAGGCCGACCAAAAGCTAAGACGACCCCTGCCTCTTTCGTTATAATAGGAAATCTACGCCATCTATGTGTCTGGCGACCAGTCCAAGCTCCGAGAGCTCAATGCATCCCGACGGACGGCAGGCGAAAAGATGATCTCTGCCCTGATAGACGGCATCGACGGCAATGCCCTTCGCGAGCGTGCCGAGACTCTACGGGACGGGATGAAATGCACCGTCAGTCTTCCGTCAGCCGACCAGGCGTACTTCAACATGGATGTCGTCGGGGGACGCAACTACCATGGCTCAATTGTGTTTGAAGACGGAAAAACCTGGCTAGCACGATTCCGGCTGCCCAACCACAACTCACCTCCAGCGGAGGAGAGAAACTTTGATCGACGCAGCGAATTTGCTACATATCGCTTTCTGGCCGAAGCCGCTATCCCGGTCCCGCGCGTTTACGACTGTGCCGACGACGAGGACCCATCCAACGCTGTCGGTGCTGGATACATTCTGGTTGAAAAGCTTGCGGGGAAGCCGCTGGCCTGGCACGAAGCGAATCAGGCACAGCGGGACAAGTTCATTCGTCAGTTGGCCGGCATTTACGCCCAGCTGGAGAAGCACCCCCTCGGAGCGCTTGGGCGCCTGCAGCCATCGTCGACAGGCCAGCCGGAAGTCGGTCCAGCATTTTTCGACTACGACTCGACCGGGCGCTTGGTGCCGTTTGGCCCGTTCGGTGACATGAACGACTACTACAAGGCCTTGATCCAGCACAGAATCGGGCTCATCAAGACGGGGGAGATTGCACATTCTGCGCCCCTCGACCAATACCTTGTCTATAGGAGTCTCCTCGACCGTCTCCCCCGCAACGAGCAAGGTCCTTTCTTCTTGCGTCACGTTGACTCTAGAGATGCCAATTTCCTGGTTGATCCTGACTACAACATCACTGGAATCATAGACTTGGAGCTGGCCATTATCACAGCCAAAGGCGCGGCTTTCCAGTCGCCCCTATTACTAAACGATTTGGGAGAGCTGTACCACAAGGGTCTCTCCACACCAAGCGAGGGGGAAAGGCGCCTTGCTGCGATCCTTCAGGAAGAGACCGAGTCGTACCAGCTTTCTGCATTGGTTACGCAGAAGCTGCACTTCAGAGTCGACCAAGTGATGGAGACGGATCCCGAGGATTGGAAACAATTTGTTGGAGTTTGCGGCGGATGGTGGAAGGCCGCCACGGGGGAACAAGTATTCGATTGGGATAAGTGGCACAGGGAGGCGCTGGAAAAATATGGCGATGGAGGCTTTTCGCCTCAGCTGCGTAATGTCGCATGTTAAGGTCGCCTTCAAAGGACAATGAAGGCTGAGGCCGGGCGTCTCTCCAGCGCCGTGCTGTCGGGAGCGACCTTCTGTGGATATCCCTCTTGTCGGCAGACAGGTGGCGAGATTCGCGGTAACATCCGTAGCAACATTGAACTGCGACAGGAAGAGCCATGGCGCAACGGTTCCGGCACAGCAGCACCATGCCCCGCTGCTCACCAACAGGGTTCGGTTGAAGCGATCCCGGCTCCCGGATGCCATGATGCCTCAGCTGCCCGGGTCCGCGGGGCGCAGTCCAAGTGGAGTATTAATACCAAGAACGAATTCTCCGGCCTCAGACGGCGCTTCTTGGAGAACAAACACGGGAATCAAGAGTTAAGGCTGGGTGTTGGGGCTAGTGCGGTTACTCGGAAATGGCATTGGATAGTGGAATGTGCCTGCTGCAGTAATTGGGATTACAACAACGAGGCTGATGGAGGACTTCAGGATTGCCCGTCACATGGTTGGGGAATGTGAACCGCACCTCTTGCATGCAATCCAGACTCATCTGTGAACGCACAATTTCGTCGCACCGGGAAGTGCCCCGTTGGGAGCGCCCCGTTGGAAGCTAAGCCCAGCTGTTGGTCGGTCTTCGCCTCATGAGGCCGCGCCTATTTCGAGAAGATGTTGGAACGGGAGTGGGTTCTATTGAAACCCTCTCCACATATCCAGGGGCACACGGCGCTTGTTCGCGGCTGGCGTGTAATTAGTTGGATGTGTGCCGGAGTAGTGTGGTTCAGTTGGGGGAGCACTGAAATTCTCCGGAAGTATTTGCCGAGAGATCCCCACAGCCCCAAGCAAGATTGCTCCCTGGATCCACAGCACCACCGTCTAGAACGCGCGGAGGATTGCTCTCGGCCATCCTCTTCAACTGGTCGTCTGCAGACATGATCTCAATCTTAACTGACCCCAATAGTCTGAGAGGCGATGCGCCACGGGGGCAAGGTGCAGGGTAGCGGGTAGCAGGTAGCAGGCAGCAGTGAGACATGCTGTGCAGTAAGTACACCCTGTGATGTGCAGTATCCATCCAAGTGGCCCGGCCCTCCAGCTCAGCATAGGGGCCGGGGGACTGCGGACGGTTTCTACGGCCAGGGCCAGATCTGCCCGGTCCGAGGGCCTCGCCCCATCTGACGTAGATCATGGACGGCCGTCTCCAACGCAGATGCCAGCGGGAGGCCTTGCTTCGTTTCAGGCAGAGGTCCGCCGGTCAGCAGTGGGCAGAGCCGCGGTCGGCTGCGAGACGGGCGGCCGAGGTTTGGGGGACAATTATCGAGGCCGCGGCAATGGCATCACGACATCGATGTGCGAGGAATAATGTCCCAGGCAGATTTTGACCATGCCTCCGGGGCTGTGGCTATCAAGGTGACATTTTACAGGTAATAAGACATTGGGTATTGACCGCTTCGCCTCGCAGCTCCTTCGCCCAGCGACCGGTCAGTCTGCAACCGGTTGGCTGTTGGCTGTTGATGGCTGATGAGCTGGGCCCCTCTTGTTTCTCTCGAACTCGGCGGTAAATCCTAGTAACAGAAACACCGTCTAGAACAGGGTGAGATTGCTAGTGCAGGACTGCAGCTCACGATGGCCCCCACACCGACTTTCCTCCGTCACCGAGATCATCGAAGCATAATCTCGCCTGTCTCTCTCTATCTGCTTCTTCCTCCCCTAGCCCACCGCCGCGTTGTGCACCCACACCCAGACACCCAGACACACAGACACACAGACAAGGTCGACACCTCTTTGACAACCTGCAGGATTCGGCCGACAACGAACAGGATCGGGGCGACTGAGTCTGCTGCCGGCCAGGCCGGGAGACCTGATTGGCCTGGGGGCTGCAGAAACCATGCACAGGGAGGGCAGGGCCGGGGCCACCAAGTCCCTAGCCCGGCAGCCAAGGCACTTAACCAAGTACCGACCCGAAAACAGGCCCAATTTTAGCATCTGGTCTGCTTCTCTGTTCGGCGTATACGAGGACTACGAGGACTACGAGGACTGCCTTATGCACAACATGCAGGGCCACCCGCGCCGCTCCTTCGTGATGGACGAAGCCTGGGCCGACCCAACACGGTGGTGGTCTAGGAAGGGGTGAGGTTAGGCGAGGCGAGGCGAGGCACACACACACACGCGCACACACACACACACACCTGCACACCCATCATATTCCTCCTATCATATTCCTCCTGCACGCACACATAAGCCGCATACGACCCGTAATACATGTACATAAGCATGCCTTGCCCCGTCCCGACCTACCCTACCCTTCCCCTCCCTCCTTGCGCGCGTGTCCAGTGCAGTGCAACCTCGTGTGCCTGTTGACCTGGGCATTGACGGCTGCTTCAGTCAGCCAGCCAGTCAGTCGGCCACTCGCTCATCATCTATCCCACCGCGAGATATCAGATATATCGTGTGCCGTATGCAGAAGTACACATATACAGGCACGCACAGCAGCCACACGACCGGCCACACTTGCATCCTGCGCTGAGACCCCAACAATGCCTTCAGTCCGTCTCACCCTCGTGCCCCGCGACTCGTCCTCAGGCGAAAACACAGACTCGAGCACAACCACGTCGGTGTCAGACTCAACCCGGGTCTTGGTAATACTAGCAGCCGTAGCCGCACTATTGACCCTTGGGGCCTGCACCGCATTGGTCGCCATCTCCTACTCAAAACGGCGCCTTCTGAAGAGACAGCTCGATGAGACCAGCCGCGCGGACTCCGGCCTCTATTGGGAAAAGCCCTCCAAGAAAAGGCGGAAGCTCACCGCAGAGGAGTTGGAACTGGAGGCTGAGTCCACCCGGGCAGCCATGATCAGGAAGTCACTGGCGAGCAGGTCAGGCCGGACGGCATCGTTCGCCACATCCGACCGCGCGAGCACGGCAGGGAGGCCGGAGAGCAGCCTCGCCGACCCGCTGCCGACATATGACTGGAAGGACTTCGAGGCGGGAATCTCGCGGCACAGCTCCGTGGCCAGCCTCCGGAGGTCCACGTCCACTCACCTGCCGGAGCTGCCGGCCCCGGCACTTTCTCGCTCCTCGTCGCCGAGCAGGAACCCACTGCTCCTCGCAGGCCGGCGGGAGCTGGCCCCGCCGCTGGAGCAGCACCCGTGCATGAGGACATGAACGGTGTCGAACGCAAGACGGCGGCATGGAATGATATAGCAATAGCAGCATGTCTTACGACTTTTGTTTCCTACAACACAAGAATCCGCTTGGGATGGGATGTCGAATGTTGGGCTAACGAGAGATCTGGACTGCTGGGAAGGGATCTAATTGGGTTTCGCCTGCGGACAACCATTGTTTTTGAAGCATTTTCGGTGTCCATGCTTCAGCCTGCTGCTCATCACCAAGCCCCACGTCTGAGTCGGTCGAACAATAAAAGTCAAATCAAACCATCATCTGAGAAGCTGAATGTGCATCGCCACCTAGTAGTCAACACCTGGGCACGCTACTGCTGAACTACGCGGCTTATGCCATGGCTTTTTTCATCCGATTCCAGGCCGTCCTAGCGCATGAATAGCTCAGTATTTAGGTTTTGGGAACTTCGGACTAGAGAGCCTTCTTCTATTCATTCTATGAGGCCCTGGGCTTCGAGTTGGGTCTACCCCCATGGTACCCTAGGGTACGTCCTGAACCGAACACAATCTACTTAATGTTGCTTAATCGCCACTCAGTTCATTCGCCACCCAAATGGCCGGATACGTCAGCTTGCGTCGAGCGTATTCCTGGTCTTATCTTTTACGGGGTTAGTTGCCCACTGTCTGGGACGTCTTACTACTAAACATACAATCATGGCTGCCAACTCCTGACAATGGCAAGGTTTACTGGGTACTTTTTAACCTCACACTGTTGCAATCACGGCAGTTTCATTGAAATATAAATATAAATGGTTTTGAAAAGCTGGTTGTGCTAGTGTTCGGATACAAGAGTAAAAGTCCGGAAAATAACATCTGGGAAAAACAAAGGTCATGTCGGCTGTACTGTCAACAGTGCCGTGGAGAAAACATAGCAACACAAAACACGAGATGAATCTCCACTATGTTCAGTCTAAAAAAAATAAAAAAAATAAATAAATAAAAGATCTGTGCTCGGATTAAGAACGAAACCAATCATGTTCAATCTTGAGTACTTGAAAATTTCAATCAGCTCAAAAAACCACCCTTCTTCCAAATCTGAATATATTTCCGGACCAGTTCGTCACTGACTGGCTTCACGGCCCTCAGCGACTTGGAGTGCTCCAGAGTGTGCTTGGGGTCGAGGACAAGGCCCCCATAGGACATGCGGATATAGTTATCATCCAGGAATTCCAAAAGAGTCGCCGCCGGGTTGTTCCGCTGGGGAGCGTCTGCGACGCGCTTGACCCACTCATCGAAGGGGATAATATCCTTGATACCCACGGCATCAGCCAGTATCTTGTTCACCTCCTTCCAGGGCCGCCCCCAGGGGTTCTCGAGGTGATAGAAACGATAAGGGTCCCGGTCCGAGAGCACCAGGTCCGCGAGAGTGTCAGCCATGTCGTTGACCGGGGTCCAGTACAGCTCGCCGCCGGGCACGTCCGGCAGCGCCCCGAGGGTCTGCGACGACTTGACCACGAAGCCGAAGTGCTCCATGGGGTTCCAGTACCCGCTCGTCTTGGAGCCGGCGACCTGGCCCAGGCGGACGGCCATGGCGCGGAACCGGCCGGGGCTCTTGTGCAGCGTCTCGTCGAACATGCGCTCGCAGCCCCACTTGGCGTCCCCGTAGCCGTTGGGGAGGATGCAGTCGACGCCGAAGCGCTCCTCGGGCACGAGCACCTGCTTCGACATCACGTCGCTGTCCTGCTTGCCGTACAGGCCGACCACGCCGATGGAGGATACCAGCTGGAAGCTGAACCTCCACGACGGGGGCCGCCGGGACGCTACGTCGCAGGCCAGGTCGATGAGGTTCCTCATGACTTGGAACTGCGGCTCGAAGCCGTCCAGGGCGCGCTTGCCGCTCATGGGCCAGGCGCTGTGGATGAGGTGGGTGGCCGAGTTGACAAGAAGCTTGTACTCGTCCCGCCCGAGGCCAATCATGGGCTTCGAGGTGTCGGTCTGGAATACAACCAGTTTGTGATTCAGTGCCTCGGAGAACCGTATCCCTTTGTCCCGCATGGCTTTGATCTGGCGCTTGTATGGGTCCTCTCGGTGCTGGCGGTTCACGCAGATGACCGTCTTCACGTCAGGCATCTGTACGATATGCCAGGCCAAGTGCGATCCTAGACTCCCCGAAGCACCTGTGATGATAACAACCTTCTCATCGTCCTTCGGTGCAGTTGCCGCCGCAGGCGGGGTGGCCGGCCCGGAGTACCCGGCCGTGTACTTGTCGACAAGCCTGTCGACAGCTTCCTGTCGAGCTGTCAGGGCTGCCAGTTCCGCTGGTGTATATTGCTTCTTCTGCGGTGGCGGCCTGCAATTTGTATCTGGCTGCTCGGCTTTCTCAGCAGCCACGGCTGGCTGGCTGATTCCTCCGGGAGGGTCGTTGCCTACCAGCGCTGACTTCAGCTCGCCCACGGTGGGACACTCGAGAAGCAGGGACTCGTGCTGGATGTCCAGCTCAAGCTCATCCCTGAACCGGCTGACAATGACGAGGGAGAGCAGAGAATCAACACCAGCATCGGCGAAGACGGTGTCATCCGTCAAATCCTCTAGTGCGACTCCGCTCTCCTCCGCGATCACCTGCAGAACACGGGTAAAGTCGAAACTGCCAAGGGGCTCCTGCTTGGGTGCCCGGTCTTCCAGGTCACCGTCTGTAGAAGTGCGGCTAGAAATGACGGATTCGGTCCCTGAGATGACAGATCCATGAGCTGTGGATGACTGAGGAGTCATGAACCCGAAGGAAGAAGACAAAGCGGAAGGCTCAGCAAGGCTGCCTCCGCCTGCACCGAAGAACGACTTGAGCTCGCCGACTGTGGGATGCTCGAAGAGGAGCGCGTTGAAGTCAACATCTGTATCAAGCTCCTCCTTGAACCGCGCCGAGATGGTCAGGCCCAAAAGAGAGTCAACACCAATGTCGGCGAAGTTTGTGCCGTCTGTCAAGTCGGCCTCGGCGATACCGCTCTCTTCAGCCACGATGGTCAACGCTTTGGCAAAGGCATCAGGTCGAAGCCCATCGGAGACGACCTGGATCTCCCTGGGCGCTTGGATCGGAGATGGAAGAGGAGCACGGGTGGCGGATTTACCCTTGGGCCTAACCTTCGTGTGCGGAATCGGTGTTGCGGCCGGAGTCGGGGCTGGAGTCAGAGGGTCAGATTGTCCCTTGGGTGTCTGCTTCTGAGCCTTTGACGCGGTTCCACTTTCAATTGACAAGATAACCCGCAAAATCTTTCGGGAAACTTGTTGGATCTGTGGTAGAGGGTTAGCCACATGAGATCGCTTGAATAGGCCGTAATGGAAGGGAGAAGAAATTGCTAATACTAACCGCAACACTCCCGATATGAGCAACGACCTTGTCCTTACTATTCAAAACGACAACATCACCGTGCCACAGACTGTTACCAGAGTCTTTCATCTGCGTGTATGCCGTGTAATCCTCATCGAAGTCAAGCGGCTCGAATATTTGGAGCGAGCTCCACCCGTGGTTCATGAAAACATCACCTTCGAGGTCGGGGTCGACAAATTCATTGCAGTTCATGATAAAGCCGCACGACTGTGTCAGGGCATCGATTGCACCGGGGTGGGTGTGGAAGTTTCCCTCCCTCTTCACATCTCTGAAACTCATGCGACAGACGGCTTCCAGGGTGTTGCTGTTGAGGAGAACCTCACCGGCCGCCCGGTAATCCGGGTGAAAGCGTGCAAGCGGTCGAATAGCTCGGTAGCACATGGCTCCGGTGTAGCGGGAGACTGCCCCGGAAACAACCCCATCTCTGAGGGCTTGGAACTTTTGTTTCAGGTCAGGGACGTTCTTCTGAACTGTCTGTTGCAAGGAGCCACCTTTGAAGACAACCCTACACCAGGCGTGTTCCTGCAGCTTTTGTTTCTTCTATGACAAGTCGGTCAGTCCCTGGCACAGCAGAAGACACATGTACAAAGAAGCAACTTACATCGAATGACATGAATTTGATAACAGCCGAATCAGACTTCCACTCAACGTCGGCATGGGCTTGCATGAGCTGTTCTTTCGCGTCCCGTTGCAAGATCAGCATCTTGAGAATCGTCATCTCCGTCACATCCACAGTGCTCTTTGGATGGCCACGGCGGTATTTTCGCAACAAGTATGTACCAAGACTCAGTGCGACATCTGCGTAGACCGAGGGCGTGCACAGAGGGACACCATCGACTTCGTGCCCTTGCACCAGCGGGCGCAGGTCGGGCCGCGCAATGTCCGACTCTACGACCATATGCAGTCCATCTGAGTTCTGTGACTCCTCCACAACCCTGTGGATGGTCGTGGTCTCAAGTGTCGGGCCTCCCTCCTGTTGTATTTCCGGAAGAGGGTCGCCCTTGCGCAGGACCCAGTCATGGACGTAGTCAATCCAATAGTCCTTGTAGTCCCAACTATAAGTTGGCAGAGACAAGACGTTGTGCGACGCTTTGAAGTCGGCATGGTACGCCATCCAGCGGATATCGGCACCTGCGGTGTACATCTGCTTGACAGTGCTGCCGAGGACTGACCAGGCCGATCTGCCACGCTGGGCAGATGCCAGCGTAGGTACCTGTGAGCCCAGGACAGCGCGGACCATGCCGCCAATGGCTGGGTGAGGACCAATTTCGAGCGCCATGGTGGTGTCGGTGATGACCTTTTCACTTCGTGCAGATAGTAGAGCCTGCATCATATTGACGGCCTCACGAGAGTGCCGGACCAAGTACTCAGGGCCGAAGACACCACGATCTTTGACAATACTTCCGTCCAGAGGGCAAAGAACAGGCAAGGTGGGCTTGCAGAAAGTGACGGTCTGGGCGACGTCCAGCAGATCGGGCAGCATCTGGTCAAGCTGACTTGAGTGGAAGGCGTATGGAACGCTCAAGGGCGTCGTCTTCGCGCCTGTGCGGTTGAGAATTGTGGTCACCTCGGAGATTGCCTCCTTGGTCCCTGAGAGAACAGTCTCAACAGACGAGTTTAGACAGGCGAACTCGATTGTGTCCGTAGCGTCCCCCAATGCGGCTCTAACCTCATCGACCGAGCCCCTCACGACGAGCATAGCATGTGTGCCCGGGGCGCATTTCTTCTGGAGGAGCTCGGCTCGTTTGCCCACGAGGTAAATTGTATCGGCATCTGACAACACGCCAGCGTAGTTGAGGGCTGCGTACTCCCCGAGGCTGTGACCCACGACGGCAGCAGGGACAATGTTCCACGATTCCCACAGCTTGCCCAATGCTATTTGTACACAGATGCTTGCCAATTGCACAGTGACAGTCGAAAATGCGTTGAGGTCCTGCTCGGTATCAGCTTCGATGAAAGGCAAAATCGAAGAGAAGCCTAAGCTCTGGCAAATTTGGTCCAACTGGTGCACCTCCTTTCGGAAGAAGCCAATGTGGGTCAGCAGCTCCTTACACATGCCGGGATACTGTGCGCCCTGACCGGTGAAGGTGAACAGGAAGCTCGGGCCGCACTTGGGCCTTGTCGCGCCCGCGTTATTCCGAAGGGCCGTCTCGATTTGTGTGCGAATCTCTTCGACACGCGCGCCAGAGAGAATCACGCGGTGCTGGTGGTGCACCCGACGTGCCGTGGTTGTGTATGATAATTGTCCCAGGGAGGCAGCCGGGTTCTGCTCCAAATACCGGAGCAGGCTCCTCAAGTTACCTTGAACAGAGTTGCCACTCTTGGCTGACACAGCAACGAGGTGAACATTCCTCGGGTCGGTTTCGGTGCACTCAGGCCTAGGTGGTGCGTCTTCCAGCAGAATGCCTGTGTTACCACCCGCGGCACCAAAGTTGTTGACTATAGCCCTTCTTGGCTTGGAAGGGTCGGAGCTTCTCTCCCAAGGGACTGGCTTGAAGGCAATATGCACGTTGCGGTCGACAAGGTCGGTTGGGAATTTGTGATTAATCTTGGTCTTGATTCCGCAGTGTGGAGGAATGACATTTTTCTGCATCATCAACAGTACTTTGATGAGGGCCGAGGAACCAGAGGAGGCTTCACCATGGCCGATATTAGCCTTCGCTGAGCCCAGATAGAGAGTTTGGTCTTTGGATCGGGCACGTGTGACTTCAGAAAGCGGTGGCGCGAACGTTGAGAGGACACTAGACATTTCTGTAGCGTCGCCGACTTGTGTTCCTGTTCCGTGCATTTCGACATAGCTGACCGAATAGGGGTCCAGAATGCCTTGGGTCAGGACCTTGTTGAAAATTGCACGTTGGGCGCCAGCATGCGGCCGTGTAATGGACTCGGACTCAGATGAATGGTTCGTGTATGTGTCCAAGATGACACCCAGTATAGGGTCATTATCGGTGAGAGCGTCTTCAAGACGTTTGATAATGATGGTGCCGACTCCTTCTCCTCGGCAGTATCCATCAGCACTATCATCAAACGTCTTGCAGTTGCCTGTTCGCGACAGGAAATGCCCTCGATCAAGACCGGCAAAAGGCTCCGGGCTCGTCATAAAATTAGTTCCGCCAGTGATAGCTGTATCTATATCGCCTCTCCACAGCGCATTGCATGCAATGTGGATAGCAGCCAATGCGGATGAGCAAGCAGTATCGACCGCGTAGCTCGGGCCACTAAACTTATAAAAGTAATTGATGCGGCCAGGTATAAAGGCTCGATTTCCACCAGGAATCAGATATGTGTCGGTGTCTTGGCTGGTATTTGTCTCGGCCCAGTCGTTTGCCGTCACACCGTAGAACACGCCGACTCGATCGGATCGGGTGGAAGGCGTGGTGTCGCCCACGAGGCCAGACTGCTCGATGGCTTCGTACACGGTCAGCAGGGCCAGGCGCTGTGCTGGGTCGATCTGTGGCGCCTCTCGGGGTGAGATGTTAAAAAATCGTGCATCAAACAAGCCGGCATCGTCGATCCAGCAGCCCCATGGAACCGCACCCGTGTTCTTCTTCCTCAGTGTGGGGTCGACGTGGGTGTTGATATCCCATCGGCGCCGGGGGACAGCCTTATGCACATCCAAACCCTGATAAAGTATATCCCAAAAAGCCTCCACCGTGTTCGCACCGCCCGGGAAGCGCCCAGACATGCCAATGATGGCAAGCTTAGGAGTTTTGGGGTTAGGAGGCGGGCTTTCTGGGAACTTGGACTGATCGGCGGCAGGTGGCGGGGGAGGGGCGATCAATGAGGCCAGCGGTGTTGACTTGAGTGTGTTGTACAGAAGTCGGTCAACAGTAGTGGCGATGGGGAACATATTAAGTGACTTCGGGTTGACGGCCCGGATGTGGACCTGCAGTTGATTGCAGAGGTCCGAAAGCCGCATGGGTTGAATCGCGATGGCATCTACCGCGAACTTCAACAGGCCAGCGAAGTCGGCAGCCTTGACAACAGCACCGGTACTTGACAAGAAAGGGATGTGCTTGGACCGTTCAGTGCCGCAATCCAGTCCTAGGCCTTCAACGATTTCCTCGATGTCGGCTTCCGTATACAGGTGGGGAGCATGGAGCGGTGCGTAGACTGGAAGCATCCTGAATTTGATTCCCTTGAACTCTTCCGATTCAATGAGCCTTGCTAGTGTGCTTGGAGATCCGCTGACGGTGGTGGCGTTTGCACAAGAGGCACTGATATACGGTTTCGCCGTCAATGGCAGGGCCTATTTCGATGTAGAAAGACAAAGTCAATAACCACGCAAGGACGTCGATGGATACCTAGGAACATTGCCACCTACCGTTCGCTCGCAGTATTTTCTCAGGGCTTCAGAACAAGCAGTATACCCACTGCAAACTATGGCCCAGTTGCCGTCAATCTCATCTTCCGCTGTTCGTGGAACAAGGCGCATTGCCATCTCGCTGGCCTTCATGCCCGTCCGGAATGCTGCTTTGACTGCTACGACCGCCCTTGGGACGAGTTCCAGCGTGTTGCAGCTGGAGCACACAGCAGCAGAAGGCAGGCCCCCGAGGCACAGACCGAGAGCTACAAATTGACCGGTCTGATACAAAGTTTCTGCTTGACTGTTCATCGCAGTGAACGAGTGAGTCAGCGGCGAAATATTCAGACAAGCACATTATTAGCAGCCAATTAATTTCTCCTCTCACCTCATGAAGATTGCCAGTTCATAGATGCACCTGACGGCCGCATCGATGGCGAGACATCGCCTGCCACCGGATTGGCTTGATATAATGAGGTCATTAAAACTAGTGAACCGTGGGATGTTATTCCTGACGTCTGGAGGCAGCCTCCAAATTTCGGTGCGAACTGCATCATATGACTTCACGAAGAAGTCTTCGATGACTGGGTTGGTTCGAAGCTCAAAAAGGTGCTTCCAGGACGACGTCAAGTCGTACGTCTGGTCGCCGAATATACATATCTTGAGATCTGTCATGATCTGGTCTCTCTCGGATGGTCTCCAGGATCAGAAAGCGATCAACGCGAAGAAATCTGACCTCTGGGCTCTGGTAGGTATTTACTGTCGGTTGAGCTTGCAGAGCGAGACGAAACAAAGGCACATGAAGGGAGATAATACAGAGAAATATGAGATAGACATCCCCTCCATTATGTATAGTCCCCAAGATAGACACCTCGTTCTGAGGAATAGGTCACGGACTATAGTCGGGATCAACCCCGACCGAAGTTCCCGGAACCAGCCCCTGGGAGGGTGAGAGCCGTGCTCTAGGCGACCAGGACCACCGAACGCACTGCATCCTATGTGAAAATGTTTCACAATCATACCTTGGGACTCATCTCGATCCCTCAATCTGAACCGATGGAATGTTTCTACGCTCTGACATTGAGAATGCCTGGTCCCCGGGCTGGCAGCGAGGACATCTGGAGTCTATCAACCAATTCAAGTTAACCAGCCAATCGGACAACGGGTCGGGGAATCCTCCTGGGGGTTGGTTGCCTACACTCGGGCCAGTACACTTAGTTTCGGCTTTGCATTCTGGATTTTGGGACCTATTCTGGAAGAAGACGGACCTAAGATTGTCCGAGATATCTTTTCGGATTCATTCAGTCATTCAGCATCACAAGCTGTCGGATGTGATGATCAATGGGATGCAAAAATAGCAACCACATGAGCCCATCCTGAACTTAGATCCCTGTCATTAGTTGATAAACCCCGGCGCAAGTCAAGAACACAAGTAAACAAGCCAAGCGTGACCTCTTTCGGTTCTCCTTCGGGGATTAACTTGTTTCAGCCTCATCCAGCCTTGGAGTCCAACCATTCTGACCAGCACGATT
The DNA here is from genome assembly GCA_001447215.1 of Diaporthe aspalathi. Classification (NCBI taxonomy): domain Eukaryota; kingdom Fungi; phylum Ascomycota; class Sordariomycetes; order Diaporthales; family Diaporthaceae; genus Diaporthe; species Diaporthe aspalathi. Next base: position 15,080 of record LJJS01000911.1, read on the forward strand.
CTGCGGAAACTTCCGTCATCGTCATGTCGGCCTAGGAACCTCTTATACAAAAGAAATTCCGTGAGGCAAGCAGTCTGAAGGCACTGTGTAAGATTGATTCCATGTATTAGACGAATACTTATCCAGGATTTAGACATTATTTCTCCTTCTTATGCCTGGATTCATACCTCTCTATCTTTGACTTATTTTACATTTAGGCGTTTTCAGGAATACAGACATATAATACCTTCCAGCTTTTCAAAGACTTCACCAAATCTTGCGGTGTTAAACAAAGTGGTCTGTTGAGCCTTTCCGGTCCTCGTATTAGCACGGTCACATAGACCTGCCTAGGTACTCAAAATGGCAGAGTTCGATTCAGTTGCTATCACGGGTCTGTCTTGCAGGCTTCCTGGCGAGGGTGGTACCCTCGAAAGTTTCTGGCAATCGATTTGTGCGGGCAAATGTAAGTAGCTCTCCTCTTCCACTTGCATAACCAGATTTCTGAGAGACGTCTGTCGATTCTGTAGCGGCATGGAGTGATATTCCCCGGGAGCGATTCAACATGGACGCCTTCTGGTCGCCAAATAAAAGGCGCAGCACAAGTGTGACCCAAGGAGCACACTTTATGCGAGATGACCTCTCCAAGTTTGACGCTGGCTTCTTCGGCCTCCCCAAGCACGATGTCGACGCCATGGACCCGCAACAGCGGATTATGATGGAGGTGACCTACGAAGCCCTGGAGCGGGCTGGTCTCCCGCTTCACCATCTCGCAGGGACGCGGACCGGGGTTTTTATGGGAATTACAGGAACCGACTACCGCGATATGATATGCAGAGACCTCGACAACGCACCGCAGTATACGTTCACTGGCACATGCCCAGCCTCGATTGCGAATAGGATATCCTGGCTCTGGGACTTGCGTGGGCCCTCCTTCCCCATCAACACGGCCTGCTCATCCAGCATGGTTGCGTTGCACGTAGCATGCCAGAGTCTGCGCACAGGCGAGTCGGATATCGCGATCGTGGGAGCCAGCAACTACTTACTAAATCCCGAGATGTTCATCTTCCTATCCAATCACGGATTCCTCTCGCCTGACGGGAAGTGCAAGAGCTTCGATGCCGCAGCCGACGGTTACGGTCGTGGAGAGGGATTCGGCTGTATTATTTTAAAGCGCACCAGGGATGCCGTCGCCGCAGGTGATCCTATCAGAGCGGTTATCCGTGGAACGGGCACCAACCAGGACGGTCGAACCAAGGGACTCACGATGCCCAGTGCGGAGGCGCAAAAGGCCCTGATCGAAGAGGTCTACTCCAACGCCGGCTTGGAATTCAGCGCGACTGCATATGTTGAGGCTCATGTTTGTCTCTCATCCTGGTTGAAAGTATGTTCGTTTCAGCTAACTAGTCCTGCCAAATGACAGGGCACCGGTACCAAAATTGGTGATTGTGAAGAAATGAAAGCTCTCGCAGGTACTATCGGTCGCTCGCACAACGCAGAGAATAAGCTAATGGTGGGGTCCGTGAAATCTAATGTCAGTCAAGATCTTTCCCGAGCCATGTTTACAACGACTTTCTAATCGCTGGAATCATACAGATCGGCCACCTTGAATCTGCCGCTGGTGTGGCCAGTATAATCAAGGCGGTACTGATGCTCGAAACTGGCTTGATCCCCCCGAACATCCATTTTAGTACGCCCAACCCGGAGATCCAATGGGACAAATGGAATGTGCGTGTTCCAACAGAACTGACCGCCTGGCCCACCGAGGGTGTGCGCCGGATCAGCGTCAATTGCTTTGGTTACGGCGGCGCGAACGCACATGCGGTCCTGGAAGACGCACAGCATTATTTAGAGGCCAGATTTCATCCTGGAACGCGACATATTTCATACGGAGTCAATGGAGTCAATACAATGAACGGTCGAAGAGGCATTGATGGCGCCAACGGTGTGCACAGCACAGATCAACTCCAAGAGGCGAACAGCTCTGTGGACAAAACAGTGGTCCATTGGCCTCGAGATCATCGTCAAAAGCCGCGCTTGTTTGTCTGGAGCGCACAGGACAAAGACGGACTAAAGAGAATTGAGGATAACCTTGCCAAATATGTCCAAAACATCGGCTCTGGACAAGAGAACCACAACCAGCATGACAAAACCGAGTCTGGAAATGTCATGGCCCAGCTGGCCTACACGTTGGGCGAGCGAAGATCACAGCTACAGTGGAAGAAGTTTGCAATTGCCGAGTCGCTGAGAGATCTCAACACGTCGTTGATTGCCGGCGACGACGAGCCTCTAGTTCCTGTGGTCAAGTCGTCCAGGATTCCTCGTGTGGGCTTCGTCTTCACGGGCCAGGGCGCACAGTGGCCAAGGATGGGAGCAGAGCTCATGGCATACAGGACCTTTAGGGACAGTATCGAGGCGGCAGAATACTACCTTCACAACTCCTGTGGATGCACCTGGTCTGTGACAGAGGAATTGCTCAAGCCCAAATCGGCGTCACTGATCAATCAGGCCCTGTACAGCCACACGCTCTCTTGCATTCTGCAAGTCGCTCTCGTGGAGTTGCTAAGGTCCTGGAATATAGTGCCTACTTCTGTCGTGGGCCACTCAGGCGGCGAGATCGCGGCGTCATATGCTGCTGGTGCGCTCAGCAGATCTGATGCCTGGAAGGTTGCATACTACAGGGGCTTTCTCGCGGCCAAGATGAAGGTCGTGGCGCCTGAACTCAACGGCGCGATGCTGGCAGTTGGCCTTTCGCATGAGGTGTCTGAGCGGTGGATTTCCAAAGTCACGCATGGAAAGCTGGTCGTCGCTTGCATCAACTCCCCGACCAGCGCCACCATCGCGGGAGACGGCCCAGGCATTGACCAGCTTCTCAGCATGCTCAAAGCAGAAGGGATTTTCGCGAGGAAGTTGATGGTCGATACTGCATATCACTCGCACCACATGGAGATCATGACCGACGAATACCATGCTCTGATAGCCGGTATCGAGCCAATCGCTTCACCTGCGGGTGGCTGCACCATCTTTTCGACTGTCACCGGCGGCGCAATTGAGCCTGGCAGGGTGGGTGCTGGCCACTGGTGCGCCAGCATAGCTGCGCCAGTGAGGTTCTCCAGTGCAGTCCACGAAATGGTCCGCCCAATGAGTGGTGGCCAGAGGCGGGAGCAGGAGAACGCTATAGAAGTTCTGCTCGAGATCGGACCACACTCGGTGCTTCAGGGTCCCTCGACCCAGTCCCTGAAAGCGCACGGTATCACAGGTATCCCATATTACTCGGTTCTGACCCGTAACTTCAACGCCATAGATACAGCCATGAGTGCCGCGGGCGCTCTCTTCACTCAAGGTTGCCAGGTGAACATCCGAGAGGTGAACGGTGATGGCGCTGTACATTTTACTAGCCCTCTTGTCGATCTTCCGACTTACTCGTGGAACCATTCTCAGCGATTCTGGCACGATTCTCGGGTGGATAGCGAGTTTCTGATGAGGGAAGCACCCAAGCCTGGTCTTCTGGGGGCCCCAGTCCCGTCTTCTACGGACGGCGAGAGGCTGTGGAAGGGTTTTCTTCGACTTTCTGAAGCGCCTTGGATCACGGACCACAAGATTCGAGGGTCTATACTTTACCCCGGAGCGGGATACATCGCAATGGCCATCGAGGCCATCTCTCAGGTTGCTGACAAGACCCGCCAAATCGCGTCGTTCAACCTGCGAGATATCCAACTGACCGCAGCTGGCGTAATGTCCGAAGATGTCGACCTGGAGTGTATGGTCCAGCTCCGACCGCACCCAGCTGGTACCAGAGACTCGGCGTCAAGCTGGACAGAATTCTCCGTCACCACTTCTCCGGATGGCAAGTCCTTGGTGAAGAATTGCTGTGGGCTGATGATGATTGAATATGAGCCTGCGGAGGGGAGCGCCGCAAGTCACGAGATCAGGCTACAGCACCAGACTCTGAAGGCGCAGTACGAGGCTGCACAACAGACCTGCGTGAACAGTCTCGACGCAGTCGAATTCTACGCCGACATGCGGTCTTGGGGTCTTGACTACGGCCCCACGTTCACCAACGTGTGCGAGGCTCGCAACAGAGACGGCCAGAGCATAGGCGCCGTGCGGCTTCCTAAGATCCCAATGCCTGGGGTCACTGGTCGTCCCTATGTCATTCATCCGGCGGCGCTAGACGCCGTATTCCACCTGGCATTTGCAGCCGTTAAGGGAGGCAGATATGACCCAAAGACGGCAATGGTGCCTAAGTCCATCGATGCTGTCACCATCTCGGCCAACATTCCTTACCAGGCCAATACGATACTTCCGGGCTTTGCAAATTCTAGTCGACATGGCATCAACGAGCTCAATGCCGATATCTTCATGTTCAATGATGGTGAAACGCATATGAGTATAGCCGTCGAAGGCTTCCTTTGTGCGGAAATCGCCGGCGCGTCCTCGTCTAACACCGCGAAGTCGCTTACTAGCCGACTGACGTGGAAGCCTGCGATTGGACTTCTTACCCCCAAGGAGCTACACTCCATTCTATCCGGATTCTCCACTGGTGAAGAGGCATTGGCTGAGGTATGTGTTGAAGATTATCACACGATCCCCTTGGCTCAAAAATTTCGCTGGCTAGTGGCGAGGGTAAAAGCTTGTTCATTTACTGACCAAATATTGCAACGACGTAGTATCTGGAGCTTATGCATCATGCCAATCCTGCACTTTCAGTTCTTGAAGTCACAACTGATTCTAATGGCCTGAGACTTCAACGGGCCGATCTAGCACGATTAGCTAAAACATGGGACGTGACAACGGCGATTTCAGACCAGGCTCTGAACAACGACAGTGTTGCGCCACAGGGATCACTGAAAGTCCTTGACTTCAGCAAGGATCTCCCTGAAGATGCTTCCAAGGACCAGTATGACATCGTTTCCGTGACTGACGCTGCAGTTAATCTGTATGCCGATCAGATAGCTGGTGCGGTCGGGCGCATGTGCCAGGCCGTGAAGCAACGAGGTACGCTGTGCTTTCTGGCAACGCGCAGCATGTTGTGCAGTATACAACCCGTCCTGGATGCGAACCACATGCAGAATCAATTGCTACACATACCCGCGGCAGACGATGGCCCCGGTCTTGTTGTCGTCAAGAAGGGTGACGCCAGCAGCATGAATGGCAACGGGATTAACGGGACCAACGGCGTACACACAGGGCAAGATATCACCATCATCCTAGCCTCTGATCCTACTGCAATGGCCCTGACCGTGGCTGTCAATCTCATATCTCGCCTCCAACAGCACGACTTCAAGACACGTGTGTTTCGCTGGGGTTCAGATACATCAGATCTCGCAAGCAGGGATTGCATCTCACTGCTCGAAGTTGGAAAGCCTCTCCTCCGTGACCTTGACGAAGCCAACTTCGAGGCGCTGAGGAAGCTGATCCTCGAAACAAACAGCCTGTTCTGGGCTACGGTGCTTGATGATCCTAGCTCCGCCTTGATCGACGGGCTTGTGCGAGTTGTCCGGAATGAGACGCCGGGGCTGAACCTGCGTCTCTTCCACGCAGACGAGCCTTCGTCCTTCGCCGCGCCTGAAAAGAATATCGCGAGACTGATGTCGAGGGCATTTCTTTCGACCGGCGTGGATAACGAATTCCGAGTCAAAGGTGATGTTGTGCAGACCTGTCGGGTGGAGGAAGACACAGAACTGAATGATGAGATTGATGGCCTGCTCCCTGGATCGGTGCGGAAAATAACGAATGTTCCGTTGGGGAAGATCGAGTATCCTGTGAAGCTCACCGTCCAGGCTCCGGGCATGTTAAGTTCGGTCTGTCTGGAGCCGGACGAGTCGGCTGAGGCAGATCTGGATCCGGATTTTGTTGAGATACAGACCAAGGCCTCAGCCTTAAAGTAAGTTCCCAGACCTGACATGGTTCCCAAACAAACACCGGATCATAAAAGTAAACCTAACATTTGTTTCCTAGCTTCCGTGAGATCATGGTCGCCATGGGCCAGATGGCTGACACAGCACTCGGGCTCGAAGCTGCCGGAGTGGTCTGTCGCGTTGGGTCCTCAGTGAGCAAATTCAAAGTCGGCGACAAAGTGATGATGTCCGGATACGGCGCACACAGGACGTTCCACCGAGTCCCGGCTAGCTTTTGCGCCCTTATACCGGAGGGCATGTCTTTCGAGCTGGCTGCAAGCATCCCAGTTGTCCACGCCACGGCCTGGAATGCATTGGTCCGCGTCGCCCGGGTCCAGAAGGGCCAATCCATTCTCATTCACGCAGCAGCTGGTGGTGTTGGGCAGGTTGCTTGCCAGATTGCACAGCACTACGGCATGGAAATATTCGCTACTGTCTCTTCGTCAGCCAAGAAAAATTTGATCATGAAGCAGTATGGTATACCCGAGGACCATGTCTTGTACTCGAGAGACACAAGCTTTGCCAAGGGGATCAAGCGCATGACCAATGGGCGTGGTGTGGACGTTGTCCTCAACTCGTTAGCGGGCGAGGCTCTCCGACAGACGTGGAATTGTATTGCGCCGTTCGGGCATTTCGTCGAAATTGGAATCAAGGATATCCTCAACAACACCGGCTTGGACATGCGACCATTCCTCCAAGATGCTACCTTCTCTTTCTTCAACCTTAGGCATGTTGAAGAGAGCCGGCCCGATCTGATGGCAGTCATTCTTGAAGGTGCATTCGACTTTATTCACCGTGGAATCACCCGACCCGTCCAACCCTTGGTCAGCTATCCGATCTCCGAGGTGGAGGATGCTCTGCGGCTCATGCAGACGGGCAAACATCTGGGCAAGATAGCACTGACCTGGGGAGAAAACGACGTGGTGCCGCTGATCCCCCGCGGCCCCCGCGCACCGAAGTTGTCAGCCAGTGGAGCATACCTCCTCGTTGGAGGGATGGGTGGCCTCGGACGCAGCCTGGCGACCAAGCTCGTCGGCCTCGGTGCTCGCAAGCTGTGCTTCCTCTCGCGCTCCGGCGCTGACTCGGCACACGCCCAGGCTCTAGTTCGAAAGCTGGAGCAGCAGCAAGTAGAGGTTCGTGTCTACAAGTGCGATGTCGCGGATGAGTTGGCTGTGGCCAGCGCGATCAGCCGCTGCCATTCGGAGCTTGGAAGGATTCGAGGAGCATTCCAGTGCGCCATGGTGCTCCGGGATGGCTTGTTCGTCAACATGACACACCAGGACTGGGTCGAGAGCACTCGGCCCAAGGTCCAAGGCAGCTGGAACCTGCACTCACACTTACCAGACGAACTGGACTTTTACATCAGTCTCAGCTCATTTACTGGCGTCTTCGGAAGCCGGGGCCAAGGCAACTACTCGGCCGCAGGAGCCTACGAGGACGCGCTGGCGTACCACCGCCGGTCTCTGGGACGGCGCGCGACGACCATCGATCTCGGCCTCATGCGGGAAATCGGGATCCTTGCCGAGAAAGGGATGACGGACCATTTCCGGGACTGGGAGGAGCCTTATGGGATCCAGGAGGCTGAGTTCCACGCCCTTATCGAGAGAGTCATCGACCGTGACACGACAGCGTCCTTCCCGCCACAGGTTGTCACTGGTCTCGCGACGGGTGGCAGCGCCAGTGCGGCTGGAATTAATACTCCGTACTATCTAGACGATCCTCGCTTCTCCATCTTGGCACGGACCGGTGTGCGTGACGCAGGCAGCTCATCCGCAAATGGTGGCGATGGTGTTCCAGCCCACGCAGTCATCAGCCAGGCCAAGTCCTTCCAGGATGCCGCAGGCGCAGTGCTGGATGCACTGGTGAAGCAGGTGGCCAGGATGCTACAGACAGATCCGTCCGAGGTTGATACCAGTAGGTTCTTACATACGTACGGCTTCGACTCGCTCGTTGCGGTTGAGATTGTCAATTGGGTCATGAAGGAGACGAAATCAGTCATTACTGTTTTTGATGTGCTCGCTGGTGTGCCCATCACTACTCTCTGCAACAAGATTGCCTCCAAGTCTTCGGTGTTACCCAAGGAACTACTACCAGCATGATTAGTTTCAAAACAGATATTGCATTTATTATTGATTGCGAAATCCTTGGTTGACAATTTGCCAGAAGCCGAAGTTACAAATTAATGCCAGTGACGTATTCATACAGGGCCATTTTACATATTCTGCTTCGTCAATGCTCTTGTTCCAAAAATCAAGTTACACATCAAGTCGTTTTCGTAATATGAAAAGAATGCCAGAAGTGTGTTTATGTTATCAGGCGAGGACATTATGCTTTCGGAACATGTGATTGAAATGTTTCAAGCCTAATCTCATTCAGTAGGTACAGAGTTGGAGACTCCTATTGCCTTAAAGAGTAGAACGTATTGGCTCTTTGCCATCTGAGGAATCCCAATGCTGGCACAAAGCCTAGCAGCAAGTGTAAGCTCCTAATTTTACATCAGAGAGCTGGATAGACCAACGAATGTGACCGTGATAGCAGATTATAACTCTAATTCTCTTCTTGATTATTTACCTTTGGCACACAATAAGTAAGTATCGTTTGGGGAGCGAGCTGATAGACAGAGCGCCGCAGAGCACAGTATTTTATTTCACGTGACTGTTCAACTTTGCAAAGTTCAGGTGTTCAAATAGGTAATGTGATAATATGAGAGGTGAATGAGGATTTAGACCGAGGATTTGCTCTTGAAGGCTTGCACAAATGTCGCTTGCACGCCCATCTCCAGTCTACCTTTGTAAACCTTTCCCGTCCCCAAGTTTCATCCTAATGGCGAGTGACCAATTGCCACGTTCGCTTGCATCAAGAGACCTAACCTGTTTTGATGTGTGGGCCAACCTTTGGGAACTTCCAGGGCATGATACCGGACTTGTGGTTTTTCTCTTCCACAAGATCGAGAATAGCTGCGTCTCTCATAATAGGTGCCAAAGCCCTCGCCACAAATGGAGCCCCGAACCAGGGCATGATGTAACGGGAAACAAGTTCAACAATCCAGCTCGGCCAGCACATCATACGACACGAACTCCCCGAGGTCGACAGGCATAGTTGTGCACGCTCGTATCTCTGTTGTTGGTATGACTCAAACGCCATCGCGATTGCTTCGGCCGATGTGTCCTCACCCAGTTTCCTCAACTCGTTTGTCAAGACAACGGCCGACTCGATGCCAGTGTTGATACCTAGCGCCACGTACGGCGTCATCTTGTGTACTGCATCGCCGAGCAGTGCAACTCGACCTTTGTACCATTTTGGGATGACACCTTCTTCCAAATCGACCAGCTTGGTGTATTGCGCGGTCCTTCTCAGATCCCTGATGCAAACGGAGCCATCAGAGGTCAAAGGAACGTCGGCATACTTGTCCAGCAACTCGTCCTCTTGCTCTTTGCTGTAGTGGGACCACCTCTGGGTTGGACCGTCTCTTTTGACGAAGACGAACCAATATGTGCTTTCCTCGCCAACAAAAGCTAGTGCAGAATCACCGTATCCGTGGGTGGTGACGATGTCTCCAACCCGCAATCCGGGAAGTGTAGGCCCTATTCCGTACACCGCCTTGAACTCGGCCGTGAAAGGCATCGTCTCCTTGTTTTCATTGAACAGCTGGCGGCGCACCATACTGCGCACGCCATCGGCGCCAATGAGGATGTCACCATCGTAGCTTGTACCGTCGCCACAACTGACTTTGACGCCGTTTTCATCCTGGTGGATGTTCACGATCTCTTTATTGGTGAGAATCCTCTCGGACCGCCGAGGAGCATTTTCGTAAAGCAGCTTCACGAAGTCCTTCCGACTGAACAGCTGGAAACGGTGGCCATGGCTGATGTTCTCACAAGGTTAATTGGTGTCAACAGAAATTTTGGTGCAACAGCTTACTTTGCTTCAATGCGATCGTGCATGCTGTTTTCTTGCAACAGGGTCCCATCGGGGGCTAGGAAACAAGACCGAGTGAGATTGGTCTTGATCTTGTTGGCCTCATCTAGCAGACCGAGCTGGTCCAGTATGCGTACACAATGGGGCCAGAGCCCAAGTGTGTTGCCTTCCGGGATAACGACCTCGGGGCGTCTCTCGAGGATGAGGAAGTCATGCAGCCCGGCTTGCTCGAAAGCATGTGCCAATGTAAGGCCTGCTGGGCCAGCCCCAACTACCAGGATACGCATTGCTCACACACTGAGTAACCAAGCCTCCTAGACTTGTGTGTCTTCACTTGATCGCCTTATTTCCACGTAAAAACAGGATCGATGTACTGGAGGTGAAGGGCCAGATACCTTCTAGACATCGATGAAATTACAGCCAACACACCTCGTGTTCCAAAAAGGAGACTGCTTTCCTTTTATTCTGACTTCCCCCGATCAACATCATCATACCTTAGAGTCATCGTCCAGCCGAGCACATGTATTACGCAGCACCGATTGGATCGCTCCGAAGCTGAGGATAAACTTTCTCCTCGGGCTGGCTGCAGTCACTAGGACGGCGTTAACGAGATCCATCCGACCATGCACGCCAACTTTGAGTTAGGCCCGCGAGGGTGCTAGCCAATCGGGGATCGCCTGGACATGGAACCTGAAGCTGGGATCTTCGGACCCGAGCCCCTCACAATAAGGACGGGTAGCCGTCGCCTGTGGTGCCACATGGATTACTTTCGAGTCGTCGGAGTTAGTCTACTGCCCGAGGCGGCCCGCTGTTGGTGGTCGGGTTACAAAAGGATATCAGCCGTGGAGTCGTTGATATCATTCTCTCACAAGTGACAGCCTCACTTGCTTTTCTTGCGACGGGTGTTGTCACTGAGGATGGGCAGGACTTGGGAGATTCGAAACTGAAGAGCGAAACCGTTGTTCAGTGAAGGCAATTTACTTGAAATTCCAGTTTTCATGCGTGGCAGGAATGGAGACGGGCCTGGTGTGAGCGATTGCATGCGCTCGAATTAATCCTGACCACTGCATCTCAATCCAAGAAAGAAATGATACAATTTAATTGTCTTCGATCAAGTCTTACATGGTTGGTTTCGGAATTCGGAATCTGTATTTTCTACCACTCCTTAAAAACATGTTGGCCTCGGCCACACTGTATATTTCGCTGTTTAATTAACCTTTTGGTCTTCTTTTATTATTTTAACTATTTATTATCTGCAAAGGTTTCAATTATTTTTTAATTCAGAGCGTTTACAGGAAGTTAGCAATAGCTTTATATATTTATTTATTTTTATATATATTAGCGTTTAGTAGCTTAAATCCCTTTTATTTTTGTATTCCTTTTAAAATATTTATTATCTTTTTCAAATAAAATTCTTTGTTAGTTATAAAGTAAAAAAATCAAAATAAAACAAAGTAAGCACTTAATTTTAAATTAAATATTGCCAGCTTAAATTTATTTACAAATTTAAAAAAGTTTTTTTTTTGCTTTTTTTAATAAATATAAAATTTTATTTTAAAAGTTTTA
>LJJS01000913.1:690-12371 GCA_001447215.1 Diaporthe aspalathi
TTTTTTTGGGAATTCTTAATTGCCTGTAGAGCAAGCTGAATTCTGTCTTTTTTTATGTGAATTGGCATGGTAGATGTTGATTTTTAGCGCGTTAAATATTTAAATAGGTGAAATAATATAAGACTAATGCGAAAAATAAAGACATAATCTATACTAAAAATAAACCCGCTTACCAAAACCTTAAGTTTTTAGACTAACATTGTAACCCAACTACCCCTTTAAATTAATAAAACAAATTGGAAATAAGTAATTTAACTCAGCTAGCACTAATTAGGGCTAACTTTTAATTAATTTTCTTGCCCTAATATAGTATTATAGTTAATAAAAGTTAAGTAAAGTTGAAAAAGTATTGCGCTGGGTGATCTGTCGCGCTGGGTGATAAACCACGTTAAATGTTTTTAAATTAAATTTAAAGTAATTTTAATATTAATACTAGTGTATAAAAGGATTAACTTGAAGTTTCACTGAGCCTATGATAATATTCTAAATCAGCAGTTTGAGCTAAAACTTAGCCTTCTTGGCCAAGCGGTAAGGCGTCGCACTCGTAATGCGAAGATCGACGGTTCGATTCCGTCAGGAGGCACTGTTTTGCCCTTAAGGGTGGAAAACAGGTTTGAACTGTTTTGAAGACCAGCGAGGTTTTTATTTTATTGTATATTTTGACCAGCCTGCGTCCTGTGGCAGGAAAATGGCCCTGTGATGTGGTATAGTTTGAAGGTGAAGATGTTTATCTGGATGGGTTGTGGATCCTCATCTCCATTGAGCACACCTCATCTGTTGGTTCTAGAAGGTGGATTCGAGTTTCACAGGAGCCGGTTACAATTCCGAGATTTACACCTGCACAATGGAGCCCCAGGCTGTACCGGCTCAGCAAACCTGGGGTAACCGCTGATCACAAGAACGTCAAAACATTCGGTACACGATGAATGGGAGACGTGACGGGAGAACAAGAGTGTAAATCACGAACACACCTGCGTCAAGTATGTCGGCCAGCCAGCCAGCCCGCGATGCACGCCGGCCATCGAGCCAAGAACGGAGCAGATGGCCATCAAATTGCATGTGCCATTTCGTGCCGATCAAATTGAATCATGGCCACGGGGTGCACTATTTGCACCCAAGGTGTGGACCCTGAACCTGAGGCGAGAACATGACCGATGCTTGCTTGCCGGGATCAGGGCAGTTCCCAGCTCCCAAATTGGACAAACCCCTGGCGGTAATTTTCATGTAGCTTGGCATCCCATTCTCAACGTCTGGTCCTCTCGTCCTCTCGTCCTCTCGTCCTCCTCCCTTGTACCACTTGCAGCAGCCCGGCCTGGTAACCCAACTCGGGCTGTGCTGCAATGTCTCGACAGTGAGACGCTGACGACGCCCTCCGCCGCAGGGTCCTGAGTGCTTCTCTGCACACACACGCAGCTCTTGTAAGCGCTCGAGAGAGGGTGTCACGGGCCACGGCAGTATATTTGCTACGACGGGATTCGACATTGGGGCCAATGTCGATACGATAAAGGATACGCAGTGCCAGCTGCGGTCGGTTTTCTGTGGTCCCACCGCCGTGGGTCAAACAGCCACGGCCCAAGGGGACAAGGCCCGGGGGACGCAGCGATGGACCCACCGACAACCAGCTTGCGCCTCATGCCCCTTTCCCCGTCCTCTCAAGTGGCAGTCTGCCTTTTCGTACGAGGCCAGCTTTTTCCCACGTCGTCCCAAGAGCGATTGCAGTCAAAAGCATGCAGCCCTACCCGCCCTGCTGAACCTCCGGCGGCCCCTCTTGTTGCCCTTTCTCCGGTTTTCGATCTTCTCGACACTCATTGCCCACCCTCCTTTCTATTATCACTTCTAATCATTTCCGTTACTTGACTTTGCGTTGACGCTGCGTGCCTGTGCCTTGTACCTGTACCTGTGCCTGTACCTGTGCCTGTGCCTCTCCTGGGCAGAACGTGACTCGAGCTAGACACCATGAAGCTCTCGTCTGTGGCCTCGGTATGGCTCGCAGGTGCCATGGCGCCAATGGCCTTGGCCATCGAAATCGACTGGAACTCGGCAGGTATGTTGGCTCCTTGGCCCCCACGTCAATGCTCGTCCGAACCCGACAAGCCTCTAGTTGCCGCCGGGACATGTTGAGCTAATGCCGTGGCAGACTCGATCAGGCAGGGTGCATCAACCATAGCCTATGGCTTGATGAAGTACTACACAGGAAACAACACCGGTGACGTGCCGGGCAACCTGCCAGACCCATACTACTGTATGTTGCTGTCGCCCCCTCGCCCGTCTCCTCCCGGCCAGCAAACTGACAGCGGGGAATCCGCACAGGGTGGGAAGCTGGTGCTATGTTCGGCGCAATGGTGGATTATTGGGCCTACACAGGCGACGAGACCTACGTCAACGTCACGTACGAGGCCATGCAACACCAAGTAGGCGACGACCTTGACTTCATGCCACTCAACCAGACAAAGTCGGAAGGAAACGATGAGTACGTACACATGATGGGGACGCCGAGCCGCGTCGTACTCCCACCCCTGCTGGAGCGGCTTCCAAGACCACAACAAGGCTGACCTGACCCATAGCCAAGGCTTCTGGGCGCTGTCTGCCATGGCCGCCGCCGAGCAGAACTTCCTCAACCCTAACACAACCGAGGAGGGCGGGGTGCAATGGCTCGCCCTGGTGCAGGCCGTCTTCAACGAGTACGTCGGCCGGTGGGATGCTGGAGACTGCGGCGGCGGGCTGCGGTGGCAGATCTTCACCTTCAACAACGGCTACACGTACAAGAACTCCATCTCCAATGGCTGCTTCTTCAACCTCGGCGCCCGCCTGGCGCGGTACACGGGCAACCAGACCTATGCCGACTGGGCCACCAAGGTGTACGACTGGATGGAGGCCGTGGGCTTCATCGACGAGGAGTACAACATCTACGACGGCGCGGGCTACGGCGACAACCAGAACTGCACCAATATCGACCAGGTGCAGTGGACCTACAACGCGGGCATCTGGCTGCACGGCACCGCCGTCATGTACAACTACACCAACGGCTCGGCCGAGTGGAAGGCCCGCGTCGACGGCATCCTCAACCACACCTCGCAGCAGTTCTTCGAGAACCAGGTCATGTACGAGCCCGCCTGCGAGCCCGCCTTCCAGTGCAAGACCGACTCGCTCTCCTTCAAGGCCTACCTGGTGCGCTGGCTCGCCGGCACCGTGCAGATGGCCCAGCACACCTACGACATCATCGGCCCCCTGCTGTCCGCGAGCGCCGCCGGCGCCGCCCTGCAGTGCTCCGGCACCGCCACCGAGGCCGACGGGTACAAGGGCGTCGCCGGCACCGCCTGCGGCATGCACTGGGTCGACGGCGCCCAGTGGGACGGCATGCACGGCGTCGGCCAGCAGATGGCCGCCCTGTCCGCCATCTTCTACAGCCAGGTCCGGAACTGGAACGTCCCCACGCCCCTGACCGCCTTCTCCGGCGGCAGCTCCACCGGCGACGTCAACGCCGGCCAGGACAAGACGGACGAGTCGCTCAGCACGCTCAAGCCCATCACCGCCGGCGACAGGGTCGGCGCCGGCTTCCTGACGACGCTTGTCGCTGCCGGCCTGTTCGGCGGCTGCTTCTGGATGGTCAAGGAGTGAAGCGGGGGACTTGTGCTGTCGGCATAAATAGAGGCATGTTGATTTCTTTGCATGTAGCTTTGTCAGTCCTGTACTGTTTGAGGCTGTGCTAGACGCATTTGGGTATAGATTAAACGGACCATTTTGTCCTGGCACGGCGTTCGGAGTCTTCATAATGGGTATTTAATACCCTGACACATCCCACAACAATGTATAGAGTCGCTTGAAACCATCAGGTAGCGCCCCGTAGAGGTGAGATGATTTAGTTTCACAACACACTTATAAACATTTCAGATGTTAATGCGAACCCATAAATAGTGATCAAATGCAACTCGTCTGCAAGGTGGAATGCGATCCTCTTGGGAAACGCAAAGGCCGTAATAGATCTTTTGCTGCCTCTTCGGTACATGACGAAAGACAAATTTCACTTTCAAGCACATAACACGAAAACTTAACAACAGTGTGATTACTTTTCAAGAAAAAAGCTCAACCAGGCTGTTACATACAGCGCTGTTCTGAAGCTCCAAATGTCAACCCTCAAACGCACTGGATTCACCCCCCCCCCCCTTGACACACGCCACCTATCTGAATCCTCCACAGCCTTGAAACATTTCCCATTCGTCTGGAAGTTTATGCTTCGCCATGTCGCCCCGGGTGAAGGTCTCACTGTCTGCCTCGGCAAGCACCTCGTACTCTGAGCTCCGGAGCGGGTTGAAATGGGCCCGGGACAGCGTGACGTGGATCCGAAAGGTGCCCTTGTCGATCCTGGGGAGGATGTACAGCCCGTCGCGATCGAATCTCAAGCCGCCGTCGGCCGTCACTTTCGAGTACATCCCGAACATGGACGTCTGGCCCTCCAGCCCCTCGACGGAGCGCGCCGCGCCGGTGGCGGCCCTGCCCTCGGGGTGGTGGTGGTTGTCGTCCAGTTCCTGGAGCTGGAAGTCAAGGCGGAACCTGGAGCGCTCGGTGCCGTCCGCCCACTTTGGGCTGGTCGCTTCTTTCCCCTCGAGGTAGACGAAGCAGGTTATAGCGAAGGGGCAGTCGCCGAATTGAGGGATGAAACTGGTGTGTTTGCGGACAATCAGTTGGTACTTGGGCTTCCTAATGAAGAGCATGTCGGAACTCTGATCTCTCGGGGGGCTTATGCGGCTGGGTTGACGTCAAGGACTGGTCCAGGGAGAACGCGGCATGCGCCGGGTATTTAGTGAAGATTACTTCCCGTTACTCACCTGCGTGTGTTAGAAAATTTTTTTGTCCAGTTGCCAAAAGACACGGAGACAAAGCCTGTCGAGGGCGGTTTCATGGGATTTCTTTGTTGGACAATCGTCAACTGAGGAGACAGAGTCAAATCGCCAGGCCTCCTAGGTAGGTACCTGAATTAATGAAAGCCGGTACAACAAGAAAAGCAATGTTGATTTTAACACCCCGACGTTTGGAGAGACGACTTGTTCGAACTAAGCGCATCACAATTTACTCCCTCTTCCTGGCCTGGTAGAGGTAGGTCCTCAGCCAACCCGCAGCAGATAATCTCCGATGCTAGTGATGACGGTCCTTTGAAGTGCGAGACAAAAGTTAAACAAGATTCTACAGTCTCTGGACTGCGTGCATGCGTCATTCCAGAATAGCGGAACTTTTAATGCGTGTTGTCAACATCAGGTTGTGATTTCCAAACATTTATTCTGCTTGATCGCAAATACGTCAGGTCGATCTCTAGAAGACGACTCTAGTCAGACACTGTTTTACATCTCGTGCAACTTGTTCCAGATGCCAGTTCTAGAACGGCACCTCCTCACAGGTCAGCCTCGTCCATGTTCCTCAAAAAAAGGCTATACCACTTCACACCACTGACGTGACCCTGCATGCTCATCTTCTCGTCCACGGTGTGAATGCCATCCATGAAGTTCTGCGCAGGGTCGAACCCAGGGTTGTACCTGAAGATGTGCTTGGTCAGGTCCCAGTAGAATTTGGTGTCAGTGTTACCCGTCATGAGGCCTGCAGAGACGACGACGTCCTCGCCGTAAAGAGCGCGAGTGCTTCCGGAGAGGATCGAATACGGGGTGGCGTCGCCGTTGCCCGGGACATCCGTCGGCGAGACAGGGGCGGGCTCCAGGCTGTGGCCGACCTTGAGCGTGATGGAGCGTGGCGTCTCGGCCTCGTCGCTGAAGGCGTGGAGGGTCAGGTTGTGCTTCTTGGCGACCCGGGCTGCGATCCCGGTGATGCGGCCCTGGACATCCGCAACCCTCTCGCCGACGTTCACCCGGTGGTTGACCGTGAGGACGGTGCGCTCGGGTAGGGCGTTGACCTTGGCGCCGCCGCTGACGAGGTCCGCGGCGACCGAAGTGGTGAAGAGGTACTTGACTCCGTCGCCCTCCTTGGCCGCCTCCAGGGCGAGCTTGTCCCGCTTGTGGCAGGACGCCAGGCCCTTCTTATCGCGCTTGTGCAGCTCCTTCTTCACCCTGGGCGGAAAATCTGGCGCGTATTTCGCGCCGCACTGGAGGAGACCCAGGTAGGGGTTCTCATTGTAGAGACGGGGCTCGTACTGGTTCTCCTCGATGAGGGTGATCAGCTCTGCGGTAACACCAATGCCGTTGTGCTTGGGCGGGATGGACGAATGGCCGCCGGGCATCCGAACTATGACATCGACATCGATGTAGCCCTTCTCTGCGACACCAGGGAGAGCGAAGACGGTTCCCCACTGCTTGGATAGACCCGAGCCTTCGTCCACGATAACAGCCGCGCCATCCTTGCCGTAGCGGTCAATGAGCCGCTTGGCCAGATTACCGGCACCCTGGTAGCCCGAGATCTCTTCGTCAAAGCCAAAAGACAAGATGACAGTCCTCTTGGGCTCGAAGCCAGCATCAATAAGCTGCTCGACGGCCTCCAGGATCCCAATCAGGCTGTTCTTGTCGTCCGCAGCACCACGTCCCCAGACCCACTTGCCGTCGAAGTCGCCGCTGAAAGGAGGGTGTGTCCATTGTTCGACCGTGGACTTCTCGACAGGCACAACATCTTGGTGGGCCATCAGGACGGTCGGCTTCAGCCCGGCGTCCGATCCCTTCCAGGTGTACAGCAGGCCGTGGGAGTTGACCTTCTCAAGCTCGAGGGTGCTGTGGGCAAGCGGGAAGGTCTTCTCCAGGAACGAAGCGAAGGGGGGAAAGACTTCCCAGCGCTCGTCCTCGCCGACCGGCCCCATATTGTCATAGGACTGGGTGGCGATCTGGATTGCGTGGGACAAACGGGCAGTGCTGGCGTTGAGGAACTGCGTCGACGCAAGATACTCGTCCATGGAAGCCAGCGAGGCGGAGCTCTTGCCGGGGAAGAGAGGGTCGACCTGGCGGCATTGCTGAGCGAGGTCAGGATGCGAGACAGGGCCCTGATCACCACCAAAGATGGCAGAGGGCAGGCTGTTCGTCCAGCAGAGGCCGAGGAGCGCCAGCGCGGGGACGGCAATCCATTTAGAGCGCGTGCACCGCGTCGCCGGTGGAGGTGAGGCGTAGCTCTCACGGGCAGCAACGTCGTCCTGCATCAATGGCAGTTTTTCACTGATTGGAGCCATCATCAAAATTGGGGGGGCCTCTTCCAAGATCCAGGTCCGGATTCACTCGATAAAATGGGCGAGAAGAAAGCAGAAAGCAGTTGAAGAAAGAAGAAAAGCGAGAGACGGCGTCGATAGTCCGGCAGCTCTTAGTCTCTGGAGTCGGCATAAAAGGTGGAGATCGGCAACGCTGTGTGTTGAAAACGAACTGATACCCCTCCCCGGTCAGTGCGTTGACCCGAAATCGCGTTGACTCGAAAAAAAAAAATTACGTCTGCGCCCGCGCAGCGTTTTCGCGCCTTTTGCTTCCTTACATTCCTTCCTTCATTTTCCTCTTTGCCTTCCACCAAAATTTCTTATATTGCCAATTGCTATTCGGGTAAGCAAAATAATAACCTCTTTAGTGCTTCTGGTAATGAAAATAATTCCAAAAAAGGCGGAAACGCAAAATGCGCATTATTAGCGAAGAAGATGCGAAAGCGCCACGTAAGCGCAGCTAGCGAAAGGGCTTATTATTTTAAAGAAGGCGCGAAAACGCTGCGCGGGCGCACACGCGAATTTTTTTTTTTCGAGTCAACGCGATTTCGGGTCAACGCACTGACCGGGGAGGGGTATCAGTTCGTTTTCAACACAGCGGCTAAAGATCGGCAAGGATCATGATACCATTGCGACAGGGATCCTAATCATCGACGGCTTGAAATGGCTTGTAACTTGTTTGATGGCCAGAATCCCACAGGAGATGACAGATGGAGGCAGAGGGGAAGAATCTGGACAGAAGCAGGCGGGGGACGCTCTCCTTTTTGTCCTCCCGCTCCCGTGTACGTACACAGACGCTTCCGTGTACACAGACACTGGCAGACTCTACCTTGAGCTGCGTGTGGCATTCTTCAACCCCTCTGGCCAACTATGCTTCCACAACTCAGCCACCTTTCCCAACTCCTTGCTTCTCATGCTCTAGGGGCCGGCCTTGCTTCCGCCTGATAAGCCTCATCCAGACGCCAGACGATGTGAGGCCACCACCGTGCCAAATACCCCGAGATCCGCCCCTCCGTTCTCATCGGATGCGATTTCCAATGGTCAACCCAGCTCAGGTCCACCCTATCGAGAGGACCGCAGGTTGAGCCAAAGCGTGATCGACGTTCTTCTGCCTCTTTGACCGCCGAGTCTCTTCTTCCTCCTCGTCCGAGCCCGGTGATCGCACCCGCTTCCGTTCAGCGGTGCCAGTATTGAGCTCGTGAGCGTCGATGGCAGAACAAGATTCTTTCTGTAGCACGTTCTCCGGAAGGATTGGGCGCTCCATCTCTGTGCACCGCGCCTGCGCCTCCGCCGCCTGCTCGCGAGCGGACTGCTCTTTTCTCAACGCTGCTTCGTGTTCTGCCGCCCTTGTGGCGAGCAATTCCTCCTGCCCGCGCCGGGCGTCGTCCTCGTCGGTCGTCTCAACAGCCATGGATACCTTGGCAGCCAGTCCACAACAGCTCTCGAACGTGCCCTCTGGTCCTATCCCAGGTTGTCGGACCGCTTCCCGTAGCCACTGCGCCTGTACCTGCTGGTGAAGGAGTGCGAGCCTTCCCGCGTGTGCTCGCAGCTGTGCCTGTACTCGCAAGTACACCCGTGGCAGGACTCGTGTCGCCCTCGCTTGTTTCATATTTTCCGTTGAATTCCCTTCCGCGCTGCCTGTAATTGCTCGTTGAGGTATGCTTTTCTGCCTGGGTTGCAATGATGTTTGGGTGGGGATTTGGTCGCATTTCTGAAGCTGTTGTGATTCTTCTCGTTTGAGACGCAATTCCCAAGGCCGCCCATAATGTCGTAGGTGCTCTGGATCTGAAGCATGAACGGCAAATTAACGCTTCGGCCAGTGGATGCCATGATTCTGGCTGCATCAGGTTTGGGAGGATGCAGATGAAAAAGGTGAATGGCTAGCAAAACGAAAGTGGCCAACTTGCATTTAAAAGCTCAAGCGCATCAGCTAGACCCGTCCGCGGGCTCGCTTTTGAATCAATCTTAAGGGCCAATTTCTTGTATGCAGCACGAATCTCTTTCTGCAGACAGTTCTGAGTCGCAAGGCCTACGTCGGTGTACAGGTCATAGACCTCTGGTCTGTCCATGTTGAGATGCGAGGCTCTAGCCAGTGGCGATTGGAAGTGAGCCATCTCGTGAAGTCAAAGTGAGGGGGCCTGTCCTCTTGAGACCGGCAGAAGGGATGCTAAGCCGCAGGCTGAGAGTCAAGGTGACAGGTCCGACTCGTAAATGCGACGATTGGAGGCTTCGAGTTGAAAGCTGCAGGATGCGTAGCCTGTGGGGCAGTGGTTGACGATGGAAACAGGATGGTTCTGGGGTTCTTATCTGAAGAAATGATCTCGGTGACCGTCGTAGAAATACGCCCCCAATGCCAGTCATGTCGGAGTCAGTAGACAGAGAACAGTGGCTGGTGAACAGAGCTAAAATGACAAACTTTACGATTCTACCCACATTCAAGCAGCAGACCTCTTCGTATTGTTTCCAGTTTGAATAATGCAGGATTTCTGGAAAATTGAAACCATACCTAGGTCCAGCCTTCTATTGGACTCTACACATGTGCAGTCAGCCCACGCCCGAGTGTTCAAGGTCTTGCGAGCAGAACCCCCAAAACTCAAGTTTTGATCTTCATGTCGCACTCCATTGCTCGTAGGTTCAGCCCCAAAGTGGAGAGGATGTGCCTTTCTACGGTGCTTAATCTTGTCGACCTGGAAGCAAATGATTCCCATTTACAAACATTTAATAGTGGAGCATAGAAGACCCGGCAAACAGGCCGTTGGGCCTTGTGTCCCATTGAGTTGGAAACAAATGATGTATGTTAACCATTCTGTGGAGACCTTTTGCCTCGACCAACACCCACAGCTGCAACATCATCTGTGACCCCTCTGATCTCATTGCCACACCAGAGATTCCTCCCATACCCTCCGGCAAGAATCAACCCGTAACCCCCCTCCGGAACCTGCTGCCCGTCCGCATCTGTCTTTCCCACTTCAGGGTCGTCACTTGGGCCAACCAGGTAGACGGGGTCGATGGTGCCAGCGGAAACATCGATCACAGAGCCCTTGTCTCTCATCCAGGTGATGAAGCCTCCACAACTTGCGCAGAACCCTCGGCTGACCCCGGGGGTGGCCGAGAATGACCGCAGCGCCGACGGTGCGCGCTCAAAGGGAGCCCACTCCTCCTTCTGGCTGGCAGATCTGGGCCCTTCTCTGACAATTCCCCACCGGAGGCAGATTTTGGGGACCTGGACGCAGGACCAGAAAATGGAGCCCGAATTGCGACGGCACTGGGTGCATTGACAGGTACCAGTCTGTGAGACAAATCAGTGGACTGGGCAGAAAGCACTCGCGCGCGCAGTGCCAGCTCATGTGCTAAAAGCGAGGCTTTACTCACATTCTTGGTAAAGTCATAGCCACGGGGAAAGTCTACGCGGTAACGGACAGCTCCGCAGAGGCAGCCACCGATGGCCATCGCGGGCTTGGGGAGCTCCGGGATGGAGGCATTTTGAAGTGAAGTTTCTGCCGGCATTGCAGCTTGAGACCTTTTTGAGACAGAGGAAATGAATACTGATTTCATCTGTAAAGGTTTGCAGGAGTTAAGCCCTGGTTTCGGGCCAGGGCAAGAAAGTTGCGGGTACTAGGTTGAAATGCTTTTGACTCCAAACCTGCCCCAGGGTGTCCAGCCGCGCCCTGCATGAGGGGATTTCTATGTCATCTGCGCCCTGCCGAGATAGTTACGCCCTTCTGACCGGTCGCCTTTTGGCGATGTCAGTCCCGGAGGTGGGTTTCTAAGTGGGAACGTGAAAAACTGGGCCGCTAAATCTCTCGTCATTAAGAGTTTGATTTCTGAGCGCGTCGCCACTGCGCTTATTTCTTGTGTCAACAGGTCGAGTCGGGCGGCCACCCTCACTACACACCTACTTAAGTAGTCTTCCCCCCGTTTGCAATCCGAGTGTCCCAACCGCGTTAGTCATCAAGCCACCTTTTATCCGGCCACACCTCACCCACGCTCAGTGATGTTCACTGCATAAATCACCCCGACCACCCCTCTGACCCCGGCGCATACCAGAGCTTGCTCGTCGTCGCTCGAGATCGTTCAACTTTACGCGACTATCACCGCGCGCGCTATGCGCCGAGATTCTGGCCACATCTGCCAGCACAATGGCTGCGCGCGGGCGGGGTAGGAGGCCTGGTTTGTAGCAGCCTCCGGCCAGCCCAACAACTGGCTGTCCCGTCACCCAGCTGCCAGAATCCTGTACTTAAGGCGGTCGCGATCGCGCGCCGTCCTTGTCCTTCCTACCTCCTACTTCCTCCCTGCGAGAACCGCGTCCGCTCTGCTCAAAACGCCCCGCTCTCTGCCATCTCACCTTCCTGCCAAGCCTCCCATGACCCCAACTATGCCACGACGCAAGACTGCTAAAGAGTTCTTTCGCAAAAGCAGAGAGAGGGGATCTGATTAGTGCCAGAAGGGCATTAACAGCTTTGCTGTCTCCAAGAAGGTTACGCCAAAGGTGCAGAGAGAGTACGACCGCATG